>CAUYTI010065751.1:0-16972 GCA_963575145.1 Galago senegalensis
CCTGTGGTCCCAGCTACTTGGGAGGCGGAGGCAGGAGACTCGCTTGAGCCCAGGAGTTGGAGGTTGCTGTGAGCTGTAATGCCACGGCACTCTACCCAGGGGGACAGCTTGAGGCTCTGTCTCAAAAAAAAAAAAAAATTGGGTAGAGTATAAGTGTTTTAACATATAAATGTTTTAACATAAAATGTTTTAACATAATAATTGAGGTGAAGGCTATATTAACCAGTTTGATGTAAGCATTCCAAATTGTATATAAAATTGGCACATTGTACCCCATAAATGCACTAATGTATACAGTTATTATTTAACAAAAAAATTGTTAAGAGACAAAAAAAAAAATAAAAACGTAGCTGGGCATTGTGGCCTGTGCCTGTAAGTCCCAGCTACTTGAGAGGCTGAGGCAGGAGGATTGCTTGAGCCCAAGAGTTTGAGGTTGCTGTGAGCTTTGATGCTATAGCACTCTACAGAGGGTAACAAAGTGAGACTCTCTCTGAAAAAAATCAATAAATAAAAATTAAAAAAATAAAATAGAATCCTACACGTAGAAGCAAAATTGCTGGATTGAAGAGTTTGTGTTCTGGCTGGGTATGGTGGTTCCTGCCTATAATTCTAGCAGTCTGGGAAGCCGTGGTGGGTGGATTGCTTGTGCTCAGGAGTTCGAGACCAGCTTAAGCCAGATAAAGACCCCATTTCTAGTAAAAATAGAAAATAAAACAAGCTGGGCATCGTGGTGGGCGCCTGAAGCTGAAGTCCCAGCTACTGGGGAGGCTGAGGGGAAAAGATCGCCTGAGTCCAAGAGATTGAGGTGATGGGCTGGGTGTGATGGCTCATGCCTAGCACTCTGGAAGACTGAGGTGGGTGGATTGCTTGCTTGAGTTCAGGAGTTCAAGACCAGCTAAACAAAAGCTAGTCCCTGTCTCCACTAAAACTAAAAAACTAGCCAGAAGCCTGTAGTCCCAGCTACTTGAGCTCAAGAGTTTGAGATTGCTGTCAGCTATAATGCCATAGAACTCTACCCAGAGTGATAGGTGAGACTCTGTCTCAAAACAAACAAGAAAAAACCCCAATAAGCAAATCCCTACTGTATGTATCAAACTGCTAATCTCTCCCCGTGGGAACTTCTCACCAGTTGCTTTCTCTGCCTTTGAGAACAATGGAAACTGCATGATGCCCAGGAGGACCCCAGAGCAAAGAGGTAGCCAGACTCCCTTTATTTTTGTCCCTTAGGAGCTTCGGAGGAAGATCTTGGTTAAGGGGAAGAAATTAAGTGTGCTTGAGGAGGATCTTAAGGATGAGGACGAGGAGACGACAGAATTAATGCTGGAGTGCCAAAATGACACACAGACCAAGCCTCAGCTCCAGGAGCTAAGCTCGTGGAAGAAAGACAAAAAGGAGAAGGTAAGCCAGGAGTGGTCTTTCTGCTGTGGCATTTGGTCAGCCTGCACCACAAGCTGAGGGCTATTTGTGAAGAAACTCAAGCCAGACGAAGTGGAAGGCAAAGATGCAAAATGACCCTTCCTTCCATTGAAAGAGGCATAAGAATGTATATGTGGCATCCCTGTATGTTGCAGTGGCTTTCCAACTTCTTTGGGCCATGAACTCTTTTTTCTTTTTAAAATGAAATCTTTTTTTTTCTTTTTTTGAGACGGAGCCTCAAGCTATCCCCTTGGGTAGAGTGCCATGGCATCACGCTCACAGCAACCTCCAACTCCTGGGCTCAAGAGAGTCTTCTGCCTCAGCCTCCCAAGTAGTTGGGACTACAGGCGCCCGCCACAACGCCTGGCCCATTCTTTTGGTTGCAGCCATCATTGTTGTTTGGCGGGCCCGGGCTGGGGATTTGAACCCGCCACCTTAGGTGTATGTGGCTGGCGCCTTAGCCGCTTGAGCCACAGGCGCCGAGCCTTAAAATGAAATCTTATATGGAAGCTCAGTATTCAAAATAGACAAATGGAGAACCATCCTACTTAAAGCACCCATTTGGCTCTCTCCTCAGTCCCCCAGGTACTCCTGAGATATCTTTGTACTTCTCAGTCTTCTTAAAGGCCAGTTTGAAAACCACTGATGGGAGTGTGTGTATATGTGTAGCATTATTATATTGGGTAAGTGGGGTTAATGGAATGATTGTTGTGATTTCAATTAATGTAGGCTTAGAAAAAGATTCTCGGAAAGGGTGAGTTTAAGGAAGGGCCAGAAATAGCTGAAGAGGAGCAGAAACGGGAGAGCTTTGAGTTAGGGAAGGGAGGCAGAGGGAAAAGGCATGCCATTGTTGGAGCCTCCAAGATTCTTGTTTGAAACCTGCATTTCTCTCTCTTATGCACTTTCCTGGCTCACTCAGCTGACTGATTCTAGCTTTTCCTCTTCTCTCTGGGGCTGTGGTATCTAACGTGCTGCCATGTCCAGGGATGGAAATGGGAATTCAGGAAATAAATTCAAAGATTTTACTCTGGGACTGTCATGTCCTTTTAGGTGTGACTTCCATGACCATTTGCATACCTTGACATATCTGTCTGAATTTATGTACACCTTGACAAAAGGTTACTGTTCATTTAACAGAAGAGAAGTAGGGAGGATGGCACCTCTCTGTTACAAATAATAAGTTAAAAACTTGTTACCAGGATGTAACACAGAGCAGACCCTCCATGCCCAGAGGCTGAAACTGATCCCAGCAGTATATGCAGACTGCCTTTATTCCCATTCCCACCCCCAGGTTGTGACGTGCCCGCCGTTTTGTCTGCCTATCTGTTGTCAGACTATAGACCAGGCTTCTATTTCCAAGCCTGAGTTACTTCTCTTGTCCCAGAAGGTGAGGCAGGAGGGAGAATGTAGTGGGGAGGCAGTGGGCAAAGTCTTAGGTTGGATGGCCATTAGCTTCTTCTCTCTGACTGCTAAGCTTTCAATTCCATCTTCCTTCTCCAGAAATCCAACCCCATCGTGTGTCCATCCCTCTCTGACCTGATTATCTACTTGAAGAGTGTCTCATTCCGCAGCTTCAGTCATTCAAAGGAGCACTACCACTTCTATGAGATATCATCCTTCTCTGAATCCAAAGCCAGGGGCCTGGCCAAGGAGGCTGGTCAGGATCAAAATGGAAGGACAGGGAGGGACATGGGAAAGGAGGTTCAGACCTATGGGTAGGCAGGTTAAGTCTCATGAAAGAGGACAGGGAGCTAAGGATAGATGAAGGAGCTAAGACACTCTTCAGAACAGGTAAAGGGAAAGGAGTGATGAGTAGTGGGCTCAAGGCTCTAGGAGAAAGAAAGCTGGGATAAGATAGTCTAGATCAGTTGTTTTCAACCTTCTTAATCCTTTTAATATAGTTCCTGTGGGTCATGACCCACAGGTTGAGAACTGCTGGTCTAGATGGAACAGAATAGAGAGGCACATTGAAGCCCTCTGGAGCTAGCCGCAAGAGATGTTGGGGGAGAAGAGTGAATGAGCAGGCAGGTTCTTGGGGCCAGGGAAGTCCTCTTCCATCCCTTTCCTATACCCTCTTACAGGCAATGAGTTTGTGCAGCACAATACCTGGCAATTAAGCCGTGTGTACCCCAGTGGGCTGAGGACAGACTCTTCCAACTACAACCCCCAGGAACTCTGGAATGCAGGCTGCCAGATAGGTGAGGAAGCAACAGGGTCTGGGAGGAGGAGGTGGAGGAGCAGCAGGTGGGAAGTAAGTTCCCTACTGGCAATAGGCCCAGGGTATGTTTCATAAAGATGACCAGATTGAGAAAGATGCTATCTATAGAAGTATTCCCAGCAGGCAGTCTTGCACCCAATATCTGTCTTTTTAACTCCCTGAAAGAGGGGCTGAAGGCCCCCAAGGTGAATCTTTCCTTCCTTTTCTCCTGAGTCCCTCAGTGGCTATGAATATGCAGACTGCAGGGCTTGAAATGGACATCCATGATGGGCTCTTCCGCCAGAATGGTGGCTGTGGCTATGTGCTGAAGCCAGACTTCCTGCGTAATGCTCAAAGTTCCTTCCACCCAGAGAGGCCCATTAGCCCTTTCAAGGCCCAGGCCCTCTTAATCCAGGTATGATGGAAAGAAAAACTGTTGGGAGGAAACTGGGATAGCTGAGTTAGAAATAGGGGAAGAGGTGGCTCAGCCTGATAGAAGTGTAAATGGTTGAAATTACACTCCTTGTGAGAGGCAGAAGAGCCTGATTAACAGCATCTATCTTTAGTATTTGGAGCCAGCTTTCTGGTTCAAATACATTTCCTGGTTGTGTAACATTGAGCAAGTTCCTTAACCTCTCTGTACCTCAAGTCAGTAGACCTGCAAAATGAGAGTAATGCTACCACCTACCTCATGTGTAAGGGTTACAGCAGTTAATATAAGGTGTTTACAAGAAATACTGGTACATAGTAAGTGCTATAAAAGAGGATATCATTAGTATGCCTACTTTCAGACCTTGTTAAGTTTCTACTTAGATGCACGTTTAATTGTAGATAGAATACTGAAAGAAAATATTAGCCTTGGAGAATTTTTGCAAACCAAAAAGCTATAGAGCAAAAGGGCTTGTGTTTCCTCCTCTGGGGTGTGACAGCTGGAGTGGGGTGCTGGGCTGAGCCAGAACTTGTGTGAAGTTCTAGAGCCTGGTTACAGATAATCAGTGGTCAGCAACTCCCTAAAGTGAACAAGAGCAAAGAGGCGTCTGTTGTGGATCCACTCGTGAAAGTGCAGATCTTTGGTGTCCGTCCAGACACAACCCGGCAAGAGACCAACTATGTGTCGAACAATGGTGAGACTGGCATGCTGAGGAGGGAAGTGTTGGGAGCCTGACCACTGTTTTCCTTCTATGTTGCCCTCCATTAAGTACAGTCTATGTTACCATACGTCTCCCTATTCTTGGTCCCTGTAAGAGACAGTATGAAACAGTACAAAGATTCCTCTCCCAGGCAGCGCCTATGGCTCAGGGGGTAGGGCACCAGCCCGCATATACTGAGGGTAGCAGGTTCAAACCTGGCCCCGGCCAAACTGCAACAAAAAAATAGCCGGGTGTTGTGGTGGGTGCCTGAAGTCCCAGATACTTAGGAGGCTGAGGCGAAAGAATCACCTAAGCCCAGGAATTGGAGGTTGCTGTGAGCTGTGTGATGCCACGGCACTCTACCGAGGGTGATAAAGTGAGACTCTGTCTCTACAAAAAAAAAAAAAATTTCTGGCCCTTCACTTATAGCAGTGGTTCTTAAACTGTGGGTCACGACTCCTTTGGTATTAAAGGGTCATGGCATTAGGAAGGTTGAGAACCACTGACTTAAAGTTTCTAGTTACCTGGCAAAAATGTTTAACCACCCTGGTCTGTTTCCTTGTCTATAAAATGCTGAGAACATAGGGAAAGCAACTCAGCATGGGCCTAAAGACAGTTGTTTTTTGTGTTTTTTTGAGATAGTCTCACACTGTTGCCCTGGGTAGAGTACTGTCGCATCATAGCTCACAGCAATCTCCCACTCAGGCTCAAATGATCCTCTTGCCTCGGTTTTTCTATTTTTTGTAGATGGGGGTCTTGCCTTTGCTCAGGCTGTTCTTTGCTCAGGCTGTTCTCATGAGCTGAAGCAATCCATCCATCTCGGCCTCACAGTGCTAGGATTGCAGGTGTGAGCCATGGTGCTGGACTTTATTTTTTATTGCCCTCGGTAGAGTACCGTCGTGTCACAGCTCACAGCAACCTCCAATTCCTGGGCTTAGGTGATTCTCTTGCTTCAGCTTCCCCAGTAGCTGGGACTACAGGTGCCCACCACAACACCTGGCTATTTCCTTTTTTTTTTTCTTTTGAGACAGAGCCTCAAGCTATCCCCCTGGGTAGAGTGCTGTGGCATCACAGCTCACAGCAACCTCCAACTCCTGGGCTCAAGCGAGTCTCTTGCCTCTGCCTCCCGAGTAGCTGGGACCACAGGCACCCGCCACAATGCCTGGCTATATTTTGGTTGCAGCTGTCATTGTGTTTGGCAGGCCCGGGCTGGATTCGAACCCACCACCTTGGGTGTACGTGGCTGGCGCCTTAGCAACTTGAGCCACAGGCGCCGAGCCCCGGCTATTTTCTTGTTGCAGTTTGGCCAGGGCCAGTTTGAACCCGCCACTCTTGATATATAGGGCTGGTGCCATACCCACTGAGCCACAGGCACCACCCCCGCACCTGGCTTTAAAGACAGTTAATGTTTGTTGCTTCATTTCCTCTTACTGCCAACCACAGGTTTTAATCCATACTGGGGGCAGACATTATGCTTCCGGGTCCTGGTGCCTGAACTTGCCATAGTGCGCTTTGTGGTAAAGGATTATGACTGGGCATCCCGAAATGACTTTATTGGTCAATACACCCTGCCATGGACATGCATGCAACAAGGTGAGCCAGTCTTTTGACCCCTGGCTAACACCCCAGCTCTGGTTACTTTCCTGATGCTATCCTCCTGCCCTTTGCCAGGTTACCGGCACATACATTTGCTCTCCAAGGATGGCACCAGCCTCCACCCAGCTTCTATCTTTGTGTACATCTGCATCCGAGAATTTCTGGAGGAGGATGAATCCTGAGGTAGGCACTTTATGGGAAGGGTGAGTGTGCTGGCTTCAGATGTGAGAAAAATCCTAGCACTCTGGGAGGCCGAGGCAGGTGGATTGCTTGAGTTCAGGAGTTTGAGACCAGCCCGAACAAGAGCATGACCTGGTCTCTAAAAATACTCGGGTGTTGTGGAGGGTTTCTGTGTAGTCTTGGCTACTTGGGAGGCTGAGGCAAGATCGCTTGAACCCAAGTGTTTGAGGTTGCTGTGAGCTATGATGCTGTGGCACTTTATTGAGGTGACAAAGTGAAACTCAGTTTCAAAAAAAAAAAAAAAAGATGATGAGAAAAAGCCCTAGAAGGATGCTCTAGAGCAGCAGTTCTCAACCTGTGGGTCATGACTCCTTATAACAAAGAAAATACATCTTGCATATCAGATATTTACATTACTATTCATAACAGTAGCAAAATTAGTTATGAAGTAGCAATGAAAATAATTTTACAGTTGGAGGTCACTATGACATGAGGAACTGTATTAAAGGGTTTCGGCACAAGTAAAGTTGGGAACCACTGCTCTAGAGAGAGCAAATGGAGAGACAAAAACCAAGCTATGGATTGTGCATTATTAGGCACAAAATTACCTCATCCTTTCTAAAAGGAAATCTAGGATCTGATTTTTTTTTTTTTGAGACAGAGCCTCAAGCTATTCCCCCCCCGCCCCCCAGAGTGCTGTGGCATCACAGCTCACAGCAACCTCCAACTCCTGGGCTCAAGCAAGTCTCCTGCCTCAGCCTCCCAAGTAGCTGGGACCACAGGCGCCCTCCACAGCGCCTGCCTATTTTTTGGTTGCAGTCGTCATTATTGTTTTGGCAGGCCCAGGCTGGATTTGAACCCAACCTTAAGTGTATGTGGCCGGCGCCTTAGCCACTTGAGCCACAGGCGCCGAGCTCCTCCAAACATATCCTTGTCTTTTACTCTCCTCACTACTCACTCCTTCCTTTCAGCTGTTAAAGTTTAAGAGCCCAAGTTTCTTAAGTCTAAAAAAAAAAAAAAAATAGGTAAGGAAGTATTTGTAGATAGTTATCCTTAGCTCTGTATCCCAGTGCAGCTAGTTCGCCTCGCAGAGCTAACTGTGGGAGTCTTAGAAGGAACGTCTGTGTGCTTTTGAGCTCTTTATCACCAGTGAACTATGGCCTCCACTGCTCCACCTGAACCTCCCTCAGCCATCGCTCCAACTTCCCTATTACTAGAGTTGACAGACGCTGCTTCCTCGCCTTCCTGCTACTCAGACTCTCCCTAACATTACCCCTGTTAGCACACCCTCCGTCTAGCTGTGTGCCCTGATTCCCCTCTCTGCCCACCTCTCCACTGCTTTTTCTAGACGCTCTACCACCGTCCCTCTCTGAAATGCTGGCTTTCTCCAGGTTCCCCACCCTAAAATTTCCTTGGTACTAACACACCCTCCAAAGCACAAGTATCTGTCCATATACTGACGGCCTTTACATTTTTCTTTCTATCCAAGATCTCATACGTTGATTATTCCACCTTAATGTCAACATGCTAAAACCTGAAATTATGGTCTTTCCTCCTGAATCTATAGTCTTTTCTCCCTCCCCCCCTTGTTTTCTACGTCTATAGATGGAGCTTCCCTATTGCCCAAACCAAACAATCATTATCATTAATTCTTCCCTCTCTCATAACCCCTGTATTCAGTCGTCCACACACATTGGTTCCATGCATTGCCTTCTTTCCACCCACTCTGGCCCAAACTACCACTCTCTCTGCTTGATTTCTATAAAAGCCTCCTAACTGACCCCTTGGCTTCCAGTGTTTCCCTGGCTCAACACATTCTCCACCCTAGGTTTGCCTTAGTGAGTTAACTAAGTGAACTGCTGAAACACCTATGGTTCCAAGTGGCCATGAGAATGAAATCCATGTTTTATTGACTCTCATGCTAGAAAAAAATTTTTTTCCTTGGGGCCACAGCATCTTATTAGATCAAGATAGGTCAAGAGCCCCAGACTTGAAACTAGGCTAAGTTGGATCAGCACCTGTGGCTCAACCGGCTAAGGCGCCAGCCACGTACACCTAAGGTGGCGGGTTCGAATCCCCAGCCCGGACCCGCCAAACAACAATGATGGCTGCAACCAAAAAATAGCCGGGCATTGTGGCAGGCGCCTGTGGTCCCAGCTACTTGGGAGACTGAGGCAGGAGACTCGCTTGAGCCCAGGAGTTGGAGGTTGCTGTGAGCTGTAATGCCACGGCACTCTACCCAGGGGGACAGCTTGAGGCTCTGTCTCAAAAAAAAAAAAAGAAAATTGAGTGTTGCAAGTCTTAAAAAAATGTCAGTTTGGTGATAGGCTCTTCCCGAAATACAATATGCTGAGAGCTGTTGTATGGGTTCTGATAGTTCCTAAAATTCAGTGTGTATGGCCTTCATGTGTGTTTGATGTGCAGAATTGTTCAGGACAGTGTATTTATGCTGTTCTTGTGTGGGAATAAGTAGTTTACAATGAATAATGTATTAATCTGTAAGTTGGATAATGGGCAGTCTACCATTCTCATGAGGTCTTGACAGCCTTAAGACATTGATTGAAGCTCAAAAATGAATTGACTTACCATCCAAGTTGAAAACACCATACCTTAGATGACAGTCGTGTCCTGTGATTGAGAGCTTATTAGTGTCTCAAGCAGACATAGAATATTTATTTTTCTGACCCTTTAATCTTTCATGAGTTTTCTTTTTTTCTTTACTGTCTTTGTATAAGAGAAATTGTGGTTGTCTGTTAAAGGCAAGGCAAGAGGTAAGAATTAGATGCAAGTTTTATGGCATGCTATAGTTTTTTTAGTGTATCGTGGAAGTTATAAGTTTATGAATATACATTTCCTTGAATTCAGAAGGCTGTGGTCTTATTTGCAGATGGAAATTTCATTCTTTGCCCCTGCCTTTTTTGTATAAGTACACCTTATGAGAGTTCTGATACCTGATTTTAGAGGGGTGGTTTTATATATTATTAAAGTAATACATGTTTATTGCAAAAATTCAAATAAACCACATGTATATAATATAGAAAAATAAATGTTCCCAATACTTACCCTGTCCCCAGCCTAAAATCCTCCAGAGGTAACTGGAGGTTATATATCTCAGAGTATTTTGAGATATACTTCAAAAATATTTTTCCTATACATATAAAAATATGCATCTAATCTTGGAATCTTTTATTTAGATGGCTATACTTATTTTACTTATGTCTGAAAATCTCGATTTCACCTTAGACTATTCTTAGTATTTTAAATATAATTTGTATTTTGTGGTTTTTTTTTTTTTTTTGAGACATTCTCACTTGTACGTCCTGGATAGATTACTTGGTATAATCATAGCTCACAGCAACCTCAAACTCTTGGACTCAAGCAATGCTTTTTTTTTTTTTAAAGACAGAGTCTCACTATGTTGCCCTGGGTGGAGTGCTGTGGCGTCACAGCTCACAGCAACCTCCAATTCTTGGGCTTAAGCAATTCTCTTGCCTCATCCTCTCGAGTAGCTGGGACTACAAGCACCCACCACAATGCCCGGCTATTTTTGGTTGTAGTTGTCGTTGTTTGGCAGGCCTAGGCTGAATTTGAACCCCTCAGCTCTGGTGTATGTGGCTGGCGCCCTACTCACTAAGCTACAGGCGCTAAGCCTAAAGTGATGTTTTTGCCTCAGTCTTCTGAGTAGCTGGGACAACAGATGCCTCCCACAAACTAGTTTTTTTCTATTTTTAGTAGAGACAAGATCTTTTTTGCTCAGGTTGGTCTTGAACTTCTAAGCTCAGGTGATCCACCTACCTGGCCTCCCAGAGTGTGAGGATTACAGTCATGAGCCACCATACCTGGCCTGTGTTTTATGTTTTTGTACAAAAGCTTTCAACATTCCTAGGTACTTCCATTTTCTCAAATTATTAAGAAATGACAAGTGGTATATATCCATTCCAAAATGTTTTTTGATGAAGAGATTCGTAGGATCAGTTTGGAGGAATTAAGTAACTGGTTCTGTTGTGTTCGGTTTTCTGTGTGTTGGCCAATGTATAGGTTCGGCTGTGTTAGCAGATGCCTTCAAGTCAGAATGGCTTCAGTAGTGGAAATTCATTTCTGTCTCATGTAACGGTCTAGCCCATACGACGGCCTAGGACTACTGCTCTGGTGTTACCAGGATACTGACCTCATATGAATTCTGGCTGGTGGGACAGAGAAGGGCAAGGTACCTCTCCTCACAGGCATGCCTTGTAAATTACACACCACACTTCTGCTCACATCTCATAAACCAGACCTTGCTCCTATGGCCATACCTAGCTGCAAGGAAAGCCTTTAATCAGGGCAGCCATATACTCAACTGAGAGTTTGGAGGGAGCAGAGGGTGCATTTTGAGAGGCAGTTCATAGTTTTTGCTCAGTATGACTTAATGGTTTTTTTTAAAGGGAATCTGGAGGCATGCTTATTTGAGATTAAATGAAAAAAATCCTATTGATATATCAAATGTAAATTAAAAAAACCTTGCTATTTAAATTTATTTTCTTGTTTTCATTCATTTATGTTGTTAGACTGTGAAAAAATATTATATATAATTTTGCAAATAATTGGACATTCTATGCAGAATAGGTGTGAAGCAAGATTTTATTAGATGGTATAACCAGGTAAAGGAAGACGTGCAATATGAAGTTCATCTCTCAGTCTAATGAAGGGTTGGCACCTACAGCTGACTCCACGTAGGTACAATCCATTAGATCCCTGCAAGGTGATTTTTGCTTAATCTATCAAACTTGTTTGCTGTAATTATAAAATATAGATGAACCTACAATATTTCCACTGAAAAATTACCACCATTACACGTATGATTTAAAAAAATAGCATCTGATATATGAGTGTATATGTGTATATACACGTGTATACACATACTGCTTATAGTGCACAAACATTGCTTTCATAGTTTGTAACTATTTCATAGCCTGAGGTTTTTTTTTTTTTTTTTTTTCAATCTTTGAGACCAAGTCTTACTATATTGCCCTTGGTAGAGTGCTCTGGCATCACAGCTCACAGCAACCTCAAACTCTTGGGCTCAAGGGATTCTCTTGCTTCAGCCTCCCAATTAACTGGAACTACAGGCACCTGCCACAATGCCTGACTGTTTTTTTGTTGCAGTTGTCATTGTTGGTGCAGGCCCGGGCCAGGTTCCAACCTGCCAACCTTGGTGTATGTGGCTGGCGCTGTAACCACTGTGCTACGGGTGCCGAGCCCATAGCCTGAGTTTTCTCATCCAAATTATATATACTTGATAGGAAATGATGTTCACAATACATGTGAAAATAACATTTTCCATCACAGTCCAGGGATCTATTCTGTAGATGTTTTATAATTTAATATGTTTACTTTTGTTGAATATTTAGGTTATTTCTGAATTTCCACTTTCATAAATGATGACGTGATGAACTATCTTTGTGTATATAATCTCACACATTTCTGTGAATATTTCCTTGAGGCAAATATTATTTTTTATTTTTGGTGCAGCGTCTTGTTCTTTCACCCAGGCTGGAGTGCAGTGGAGTCGCCTTCTCTCACTGTAACCTCATCTGCCTGGGTTTGGAGCTCTTCCCTTGTCAGCTTCCTGAGTACTTGGAATGACAGGCTCATGCCACCACCCCGGTTGATGTTTCTATTTTTTGTAGAGAAAAGATCTCACTATATTGCCTAGGCTTGTCTGGAACTTCTGGGCTCAAGCAACCCTTCCTCATCCTCCTAAACTACTGGGATTACAGGCATGAGGCATCACATCATACCTGCCTCCTTTTGGCAGATTTTATGTGTAGAATTGCAGGGTATGATGGGATTTATCTTTTTTCAATGGTGTAGATACACATCCATTCTAGTGCAGATTTTTTTATGCTCTGCCAAATTCAAGAGTTTTATCTTTCGCTTAAATCTTAATTCATCTGATAGCAAAATTAGTTGAGGTGCTCAGTATTTTAGTAGTTAGAAAATAGTTTTAAGGTGTCTCAAATTTACTTTTCCTTAATATCACCCCACTTTCTGAAGCTCTGTTCTGTTGTATTCGAGGGTAGTACTTGGCCTTTGTTCACCTATTTTGTGTGTGTCTGGATTGGAGCTTGGTCAGGTCTTCCCTTTCTTCTTCCATCCCTTGTGGTATAGGCCATCCTTTCCCGTGACCTGGGTCCTGTCTGTAGCTCTCCGGTATAGCTAAGCAGAGGCAGGGAAGGGAGGAGGGCATTGGTAGGCTTTATTCTGCCATGTTTTTCTTTTATTATGTTGTGAATTCAGGAATCTAACGAGTCACCTTTGTGTGTTCCTCTTTTAATTCTTGTTCTTTTCTCTTTAAGATATGTACATTCTCTCTTGCTTTTCTACCAGACTTTTATTTTCCTTATTCGCCCCTCCCTCCCCCATTTAGGGAATGATTCTCTAAGAATTCTTTTCTTTTTTGCTTTTTGGGAGACTGGAGAATTAAGGCTGAAAAGCTTATTTCTTCCTGATGAACAGGAAATGCATGGACTCCAGTAGTTTATTCCAGAGAATCACGTTTTACAAAATGCCCATGGGTGATTCACGTGTACATAAAACCCAAGATAAACAGTTGTTATGGCTGCAGCCATCCTTTCTCCTTCCGACTGAGTATGAGAGATGGATAATCAGACTGAGGAGGGGGTTAGAACAAGAGGAAATCCGGGGACAATTCAGGAATGTGTCGTTTGTCTCACAACTGCATCATCTAATGCCAGTGTTTAAAGGAACAAACCTCTTCCATAGAAGATTGTTTGAATATTTATAATTCAGTAATTGGCACATTCCATTTAAACTGGGTGGTCTTCCTGCAGTGGAACCTCATAGCAAATTGCCAGTTTCTGTAGAATTCCAGAAGTGAGTCTTTGTTATAATTGTTACAAAGAATTATTTGCCTAACAACATTAAATTCTTCCTTACTGGGACCCACCCTTTTATTGCTTGGAAAAGATACACTCTTGTTCATTCTTGAAGGTCATATTTCATAATTATTTGATTTTACTTCTTTGAGACTAAAAGTTACTAGTGCAACTTCTGCATGGGAGGTTTTTGAAATATTATTTCCAACTTGTTTAAGTAACACAAAATCCAACTTCAATAACAGTTGTGTAATCTGTTTGACCCTCCTCCTAGCTACTGGGGAGGCTGACGAGGTAGGATCACTTGAGCCCACAAGTTTGAATCTGCAGGAACTATGATAGTGGCACTGTGCTGCAGCCTAGGTGACAGGGTGAGATTCTGTCTCTAAAAGAATAATAAAATAAAATCTAATGTACCTATAGTCACATATTTAGATATCAGTTCTTATTTGAGGAGTCAAACATCTTTTTGTTATGACATTTGGCAAATTAGTCCCCCCAAAATAATTATTGGCTGAGTGCCCATAGCACAGTGGTTACGGCACCAGCCACATACACAGAAGTTGGCAGGTTTGAACCCAGCCCAGGCCAACTAACCAACAATGACAACTGCAACAAAAAATAGCTGGGCATTGGGGTGGGCACCTGTAGTACCAGCTACTGGGGAGGCTGAGGCAAGAGAATCCCTTAAGCCCAAGAGTTTGAGGTTGCTGTGAGCTGTGACGCCACCACCCTATAGTGAAACTCTGTCTCTAAAGAAAAAACAATTTATCTTGGGTGCTACTGTTATGTATTGCTTTTTTTAGGGTTTAAAACCAGTAGTTTTGCTGTTGCTCTATTTTGTTTAATTATTTGGTGAACATAAGTCAGGAGTGAACACAGGAATCAGTGAGAGCTTTAAGTCTGATCTTTGTCTCACCCTTCCGCCTACTAAGTCAAGAAATAGGACAATGACAGTATATTAGCTGCATACAAATCTCTGTGATTCTTGACTTTGCAGAAGTACCATATTCAGTTTTATTTTTTTACTTTGTTATTACAAAGCATTAGAGGGTACAGATTTTTATACGATGTATTTGTGACATGAATGCTTACATCATGGCCTCTGGTGTGCCTGTCACCAGAATGGTGTGCACTGTTCCTGATAAGGCAAGTTTTTGTCCATCCTCCCTGGGTTTCCAGTGTCCTTTGTATCTCTTTGTGCCCGAGTGTACCCATTGTTTCGCTCCCACTTATTAGTGAGAACATACGGTATTTGTTTTTCATTCCTGAGATACATAGCTCTTAGGATAATGGTCTCCAGTTCCATCCACATTTCTGTAAAAAACATTATTCATTCCTTTTTACGGCTGAGTAGTACTCCATGGTATGTGCACCTCACCTTTTCTATATCCACTCAGAGTTGATGGGTGCTTATGTTGATTCTACATCTTTGTACTTATCAATTGCGGTGCAATAAACATTCAAGTGCAGGTGTGTTTTTTTTTTGATAAAATGACTTCTTTTCCTTGGGGTAAATACCCAGTAGTGGGACTGCTAGATCAAATGGTATGTCTACATTAATTTCTTTGAGGAATTTTCCATAGAGGTTGTACTAATACCTGAATCCTTTTTTATACCATTTGCTGATTTCCTGGGCTCATGTTTTAAATATGCTTCTAACTGTGTGCTTTGTATTAGTTCATTGTATTTCCAAGCCTGTGACTTCATCCTTTTTTCTGTAGGTCCGGCCATGAAATAACTGGGCTGTTAACACATTAGGAAGATAAATGGTTGTGTAAGTTGTGAAATGGCCGCTGGGGTGGGGCAGCTAAGATACCTGACTGCTCATGTGTGTTTTCTGCACAAACTTTTTTTTTTTTCTTCTGATTGCCTCTTCTCTTTTACTTCCCTCTCCCCCACCAATCATTGTGTTGGGGAATGTCTCCTTTAGTATTTTTTTTTGGAGAAAGGGTCTTACTCTGTCACCTAGGTTGGAGTATAGTAACCTGATTGTAGCTGTCTGCAGTCTTGAACTTCTGGGGTCAAGTGATCCTCCCATCTCAGCCTCTTGAGTAGCTGCTGTACCTGACTTACTATTTATTTATTTATTTTTATTTTCTTTTTTGAGATGGAGTCTCATTTTGTTGCTCTGGGTAGAGTGCTATGGCATTACACCTCACAGCAACCTCAAACATTTGGGCTCAAGTGATCCTCTTGCCTCAGCCTCCCAAGTAGCTGGGACTACGAATGCCAGCCACAATGCACAGCTAGATTTTTCTGTTTTTAGTAGAGATGGGGTTTCTTTCTTGCTCAGGCTGGTCTTGAACTTGTGAGCTCAAGCAATCCAACCACTTCAGCCTCTCAGAGTGCTAGGATTACAGGTGTGAACCATTGTGCCCAGTCTGACTTATTTTTTAATTGTTTGTAATTATGAGGTCTTGTTGTGTTGTTCAGGTTGCTCTTGGGCTCATGCCTTGGCCTCCCAAAGAGCTAGGGTTGTAGGTGTGAGCCACCTCACCCAGTCTCTCCTTCAGTCTTTTTTTTTGGGGAGGGGTGGGGGGGCTCGGGCTGGGTTGGAACCGGCCACCTCCAGCATATGGAGCTGGCACCCTACTCCTTTGAGCCACAGGCACCGCCCCTCTCCTTCAGTCTTGATAGAATGGTCAGCCCATGTTCCCTGGCCTACCCTAAGTGGGAAGACATGTGATATAAGCTAAGTAATCAGACATAGTCTTTCTGAATTTGAATAGCTCAGCAGTTCTCAACCTGTGGGTTTTGACCCACAGGAACTGTATTAAAGGGCTGCGGCATTAGGAGGGTTGAGAACCACTGGAATAGCTACTCAGAGGTGAGCTGAAGAGACTGCTGGTGCCTGCTGCCCAAATCCTTGGAGTTATTTTGTTGTTACTGTTGTCTTTCCCAAGTCTGTTTCTTTAGCTTTTTGTTTTATTTTGTGTCTACATAGTAAGCCTCTTTTTCTTCTGTTAGTTAGTCAGGGTTCGTTTCTCTTACTAAGTGAAGAAGTCTGTTTGAAATGTGCATCTTACAATGATCCCAAGAGGCCTTGCAGGGAATGTTTACCCTGAAAATTCATATTAATCCACCTCACAAAGCATGATACACAAATCCGAATGATCACCTATGAATTTATGGGAAGAAAATCAGCTGACAGGATAGAATGTTTATTTCAACATTTTAATGCATTTGTTCCATGCTGCCAAGCCACATGGGAAATCAGGAGTTTCCTAAACAGAAGGTTGCTTGGTGACCAAGAAGAGCCGTATGATCTGTGATAGATACCTGCTCCCCTCTTAACAGGGCATGGATGGGCAGTCCAAACCTAGACCCCTTTCTTTTTTTTTTTTTTTTGAGACAGAGCCTCAAGCTATCCCCCTGGGTAGAGTGCCGTGGCATTACAGCTCACAGCAACCTCCAACTCCTGGGCTCAAGTGAGTCTCTTGCCTCCGCCTCCCAAGTAGCTGGGACCACAAGCGCCCGCCACAGCGCACGGCTATTTTTTGGTTGCAGCCGTCATTGTTGTTTGGCGGGTCCGGGCTGGGGATTCGAACCCGCCACCTTAGGTGTACGTGGCT
>CAUYTI010065754.1:0-27848 GCA_963575145.1 Galago senegalensis
GGTATGATAAAAAAATGTATAATAAAGATTTAAAATTAAACAAATCTTTACATGTATTTTCCAGGATTGTTTTCCCCAAGGACTACAGATTAAAATAATTTTTCTTTCAAAGGAATAGATTTTTCTTTGAGACAGAGTCTCGCCGTAATGCCCTCAGTAGAATGCCATGGCGTCACAGCTCACAGCAACCTCAAACTCTTGGGCTTAAGTGATTCTCTTGCCTCAGGTTCCCACATAGCTAGGACTACAGGCACCTGCCACAACACCCGGATATTTTTTTGGTGCAGTTGTCAACTGCTGTTTAGCAGGGGTTCAAATCCACTTTCCTCAGTGTATGTGGCTGGCGCCCTAACTGCTGGGCTATGGGAGCCAAGCCAGGAATAGAGTTTTCTGTTTAAAAAAAAACAACTGTATGATTGATTTCAAGATGTTAAAGTTCAAAAAATTTCAAAATTCAAAATATATCCTGACCAAAACAACAAAACAAAATATATCCTGACTAACCCACATTTACCAATCTGCTTTTATCTAACTGCTATAGACTATTCAAAAAGATTAACTAAACTGAACCTATCCATTTCCAATAATCTTCATCCCCAACTGAAGAAAAAGAGATATATAAGATAAATACTTCTGTGTCTGCTGATCAGGTTGTCAATTAACAATTATAACCTCCTTTCCAGTGAGTGTCACGTCGAGCAAATAATCCATAAAACGTATTTCTAAAAACTCCTGAATCCTTGGTTACTCAGAAAACTGGAGTTCAGCATATATAAAAGCCACTGAGCAACTAAATTTTCAAACTTTATTATAGAAATAAATTAGCCAATATATTCAACAAGGAGAGAAAACAAAAAATGACGTTCTGATTTAGAGGCAACCACACATGCAAGTCAGTACACAGATGAACACTCCTCTCTAGTGGCTCACTCTCCTGTTTAGGCTTGTTTTCCTTTTCCTTCCACTCTAATACATACGGTCTTTCTAAAGCACACAGAAAATAATTTAAGTATAGTCTTCATTACTGAATATTGACAGGTGAAAGTAAAAATAAAAAGTACTTTCTCAATGGAGATGCTGTTGCTTACAAGTAGAGGAGTCAAAGAGTTAGCCGTATTGTGCTGTGACCCCTTCTTACCAAACAAACAAGCAAACAGAAGGCAGTAAAGACTAAACTAGTCACTGACACCTTTGCTGCAAGACAGAAAGGAAGGGGAGGGTTTGTACTGACCTAAGTTTCAGAGGCAAAGTACACAGGTCTCTAAGCCAATATGTACTTAACTTAAAAATGGATATGCTAACTTCTTCCTCAGTGGGTTGAAACAAGGATTAAGCGATCTCTGTGAAAAAGCATGTGTAATACTAGTCAATACATGCTTGTCCTCCTCCCTTTCTCTAAGCAGAATTTCTAATTTTAATGATAGGGATGGGGGGAATATAATCAATCAGATTCAATCCTCCTGAAAAATTAAGAATAAAAACCAAAACCAAAAACAAACAAGCAAAGGGAAGACAGTCAAAGCTAAACTACAGAATAAACAACCAGAAAAGCATGTGAAAATACCAGAGAGGGAAAATGAATCTCACATGGGATGATGTGCAACTCTGATAAAAGGAAAGAAATCAAACTAAATAAATGTCTTTTGATTAGCGTGAATTGAAATATCCCAGATAGAGAAATGAAAACTTTGATTGAAAAAAATACTTTCCAAAATCCTGTCTCTATTCTACCAGTGAAAGAATAGCAGAGTTAGACCCTAGAGCTAACAGTAATAAGATATGAAGCAATCCATTAAAATCAAACATAAGATGGCTAATACCTTCAGTATGATACAATAGCTACTTTTTCTTTTGCTTTCAACCCAAAGTACCTATAAAATTATTCCAGTCTGTCATTCATTAGTAGTAGTAATTGGACCTCTGACAATTTGTTTTGTTGTCTGAAGGATGAAGACAAGGAAGACAGGAGAGTACATCAATATTTTTCAAAACTCCACTCTTCTAGATCTTTCACTTCCAATCATAACGAGTTAAATACTCAATGAAGACCAAAGGACAAAAAACAAACAGAAAAATCACAGACACACCACAAACAATAACATAAAAAGAAATTAGAAAAGCTGTATTTTATATATTCTATAATTCCAAAGGATTAATTCAAAAGTACAAAAAGATAAAAATACATCATATTTTATTTCTTGATGAATTAATGTCATTTGAATATCTATCTGACCTACTGTTCACCTTAAAGTGAGCAGAAAATTATAAGTCATTTTGTTATCCTGGCACAGTTTAAGATAACTCCAATGAAGAAAGTCCAATTTCCTGATTCTCTCAGCCAAAAAAAGCAAACTTAAGTTGGTTTGATCTAACAGCAAGCTCTAGGGAACTTATCCATTTACAGTTGAAAAACCAGAACTAGTTGAAGAACCAGAATTTGGGGGATTTAGAAATCACCCAGGACATCATTCTGTACGGCCCAACAGTTTAGGGACTTGTCCTTAATCATACAGCCAGCTAAGACCAAGTTTATCTATGTCCTATGAAGAGAATTACTGAAATAAATGAAATAGCTAAAAAATTATACTCATAGAATTCTAATATAGTTAACTAGACGCCAAAGCTCTTGGAAGGAGTTTTCTTCTATTATTAGCTGAAATAATGTGTAATTTTTTTTGACTTGGATCACAATCAGGGCCAATATGCATTTGATATTTTAAAATAAACACACTGCTATTTGCTTTATTACCCCAGGAATAAAAATTTTAAATAGAATTAGTCCAATTATAGTACTCCTAGAATTAGTTTCAGGTACAGAAAAAAAAATACATTTTCCAATACTTTTCATGGATAAAAGACAAATCAAAATAAAATCATCCACACTTCTGTATGCATTATATCCCCAGAGTATAGTGAGTTAAGTCTTATTTTTTAAAATATCCTAGAATGACAATTAGACTAGGTATAATTATCACAAAGCAACCTTAAGCAAGTATCTTTATCTTACTTTTTGTTACCTAAATCCTATCCTATTTTAGAATATTCATTGACTAAAAATGAAATCAAATTTTTAAAAATGAATATATACATTTTCTTAAAAATTGATACATAACAATAATATTTAATGCAAAAAATCCACAAAACAAAACTGCTGGTAATTTTCATTCCGAAAACAAAAAATGGGTTCTCTCCTGTATGTTCTCCCCAGAGCATTCTTGGGTGGAGGTGAACAGAATTTGGCAGCAGGGGGATTCATGCGGTGTTTGCATGGTGCTGGAGGCAACAGGCAGTGTCACGAGGGCCACCACTACTCAGTCTGGAGAGAAGCTTAGTCTGCTCCTTCCTCTGGCCTCCCTTTCTAATCATGAAGTCATTTATCTCCTGATCTTTGTCTGGATCTGGTCAACCAGTTATAACTTTGCAAAGCTTTCTCATAATCTTACAGGAAACTTAAATTTGATTACAAACATGACAATGATCCACAAGGCCCTGTGAGTTCTGTTCCACTTCTGCCCCCTTCTTGCTGCTGCTGCATTGTTAGAAGACCACAGCACTGGCTTTTCCCTCTGCCTGGGACACCTCATGGCCCAGATACCCAATAGCCTTCTCACCATGACTTTCCTTACTACCCTACTTTAAGCAGCAATTCCTTACCCCTGCATGCTCTGTCTCCCTCACATGCTCTGTTTTTCCCTATAGCATTTATCACCATGTTTATCACCATGAAATATACCATACATTCTGCTTGAGTGCTGAAGTGTCAGTACTATGAAAGCAGAGACTTTCGTCTGTTTTGTTCACTGCTATGTCCCCAGCATTACAACAGTGCCTGGCACACTGACTTCACTGAGTATCTGTGGAACAAATTAATGATTCAAAGTTTAGGAAATAATGCTGGTGCCTCTCAAACATTTATGGGACATAAAAATCACAAAACTATATGAGAGGCTGTCAGATACAAATAGTGTAGAAAACATGGTCTTTGCTTTCAAGGAGCCTACTTGGAGAAATAGCACTAATACATATGGAGTTATTAACTAATACCAGACAGTATTAAGTATGACTATTAACTAATTCAGTTTATTTGTATATGACTAATGGACTCAGCCTTAAACTGGTTCATACGCATCCAGAGGGGAAACCCACAAATGAGATGCGACAGTAGGAAAAGACGATGGGCAGGAGACAAGGTTCAATTTGAGTATTGAGGATCTGAAAGCAGGCAGTGCAGGCAACAGTGGGTGCTCATTCTAGGTGAAGTCAATCGCATGAGAGGGCGTAAAGGCACATGAAGGACAGTGAAAAATCTATGGAACAGAGGGTATTCTGTGATGAGCAGTGGTGAATGGGAGAGGAAAACAGGAGTGGGACATAGTTACAGAGAACATAATCTTCTGAGCAGAGGACTCAGGTCTAGGGAGAAGCTCTTGCCCATGCTGGTGATTGGCCTGGATCCCCTGGAATCCCACCAGTGGTTTGGTACACTCAGGCCCCCAGTGCTCCCTGCATCATTGCTAACAGTTCACACCAGCAACTTCCCATGGAAGCAACTGAAGCTAGCCCTCTTCCCTGGTCACTCATACAATGTAAGTCTAGGACGGCTGGTAACCAACAGCTAACAAATGCAGGGAGAGGGTATAAAAGCCCAGTCCCAAGGTAGGACAGCCTCTATGGTGTAATTTTGTCCCCAAGTTTCCTGCTGGGTCAAGTGAGGACAGACATCAAGGGAGGCCTGAACTCACACCTCGGCTCATCTCAGTCTCTTCCCAACCCTGCTTGACTCACACCTTAATATCCAAAAAAACACCCTTATTGTATTACTTGCACAAGAATCCCTATCTCAGATGCTACTCTAGGAAAACCAGACTAAGAAAAGTCTGTAAAGGAGAGTACTACATATTCATGAAGATAACTTCATGTCTATGAAGCAAAAAGCTAAAATGAGAAAGTATTCTTCTAGGCAATTCAATTTGGAAGAACAATTTCATAGCAGTTTGGTTAGTGTGAGGTGGGATAAAGAAGTGACCATGCAGGAGCAATGCCTGTGGCTCAAGGAGTAGAGCGCAGGCCCCATATACTAGGGATGGCGGGTTCAAGCCCGGCCCTGGCCAAAACTGCAAAAAAATAAAATGAAATAAATAAGTGACCAACTGGCAATTAAGAATGCTGTTCAAGGCTTGGCGCCTGTAGCTCAAGCGGCTAAGGTACCAACCACATAAACCAGAGCTGGAGGGTTCAAATCCAGCCCGGGCCTGCCAAACAAGGACCACTACAACCAAAAAATAGCTGGGCGTTGTGGCAGGTACTTATAGTCCCAGCTACATGGGAGGCTGAGGCAAGAAAATCATTAAGCCCAGGAGTTGGAGGTTGCTGTGATCTGTGATGCCACAGGACTCTATGCAGGGCAACAACTTGAGGCTCTGTCTCAAAAAACAAAACAAAAAAAAAGGAATGCTATTCAAATTCAGAAAAATCAAAGATAAGTCTGCAGAATTTTATTTTTCCCTCAAAAGGCAAAAATATTTCTTTATTTATTTTTTTTTTTTTTTGCAGTTTTTGGCCAGAGGCTGGGTTTGAACCTGCCACCTCTGGTATATGGTGCCGGCGCCCTACTCTTTTGAGCCACAGGTGCTGCCCAACAATAGAAAGTATTTCTTCAGTAGCATTATCAATGTTGTATTATGAGTTTAAAAAAAAAAATAGTGTGATGCACACACTACCAAAACAGGCTGATACTACTTAACAAAGAAATGTTGAAAAACACAAAGAGAACTGCAATTAATAACACTGGGATTCTAAAACACTCAGATTTGGGGCCTCTGAATGCCTATATTTGGAAATATGAAGCTAAGATTAAGTTGTATATATCCAAATATTTATAATAAGTCAGTTCTGTAAACTGGTTTGTGAGATTTTATATTTAAGTAGCCTAAAAGCATCTTTATTAGCATCAGTAGCAGATTACTTAAATTGAAAATGCAACCAAACAGAATAACATCTGGTTCATCTACTCTTATGGAGCCCAGAACTGTTTTCGAAAGACAATAAGATTCTAGGTCCTGAGTCATAAAATAAGCAGCACAATGTGAAAATAAGCAGGCTGGCATGAAAGAAATGACATGAAGCCTATAAAAAGAGCTCATCCCCTTACATAAACATTCAACTTCTGAATGTGAGAAACAGCCCAGCATCCTCTGTGTTTTTGTTTGTTGGTTTCCTTGATATCTCAGACAAGTTAAGCTTCTTGACCTCTTGGTTCTTTTTAAAAATTTGTATCTGACAAAAAATGCTTTTAAATGATCATGTTCATGTGTTCTGTCCTCTATATTTAGACAATTTTGGTGTTGTATATCTAAATATAGAGAACAGAAGAATACTTTTAAAATGAAATGATCTTTTTAGCAACATTACTTTTCTCATTGACTACTTTTCTATGCATTAGCTATCAAAATTTAAAATACACTTAACAATTAATTCAGTGATCCCACTAAGAGGAATTTATCTTGCTTAAAAAAAAAAAAAAAGACCCTAAAGAGGGAACTAATTAGAAAGTCATGATATATCCAAACAGATTTGTATGTCTAAGTCAATGTAAAATTGTAAAAAGTATTTCCTAATTCATTTTTAAGACCCTTTAAATAGTAATCCCTACAACAGCAGTAGCAAAGACTAGAGAAACATTACCAAAGTGCTTTCCACAAAACACTAGTTTCAGGAGAGACTCTCAAGTTCATCTTGGGAATCTTTGGAAGGCACCACATACGTTATTCTACTCTCAAAGACTCTTAAGTATGTAACAATTTATAAAAGACTATAAGATGTTTTGGGGTAAGAAATGGTCTTTTCCAAACTTAATAAAATATAGGATTATTTTTGTAATCATCAAAAACAATCATTAAAGCCCTCCACAACCACCTGGTAGATGATCAAGCTGCTTTCTTTACAAAGTTGAAGTTTCAGACCTGTCACTCAATCTCTCTCTCTCTATACCCTCTTTCTCCTCCCTTTTCCTGAGCCCAGAATACGCACTGATTCTAACCTTATAACTCATAATAATCACAGAGAACTTAACCAAATATAATTCTCAGTCCTTCAAGAAATTCTGATTCAGCATAAAAATCAGTAGTTTTAACAAGCACTTCAGATGATCTGAATGCAGGTCAAATGCTGTGGTGCTCAGAATACCAGATATACGTCATAATCCATATAATGATTAACTACGGCAAGTTGACTATAACTAACAGATCAACATATGGAGGTGGTCAACATAAGGAACGAGGCCTAGTGTACTGATACGTGTATGTGGTGCATGTCTAGTCTATGAAAGGGAGGTCAACTAATGGAGTTGGTCAATGTAGGGAGGTAGTCAGCTATGAAGACATCACTGTATTTTCTTATTTTTTACTCTGAAATAAAAAGGAAAAAAGACAAACTAAAGAAAGCCAAACCATACCCTAAAAGAATGCCCTCTAATACACATGTACTGTTCAGGGTTTTAAGACCAATAATTTTTCCCTAAAATAAAAATGTGTTACCTGTACTCTACTGAGAAATTTCAAGAACTCTTGAATTCATTGACTAAAAAACACACAATTTTTGAGTATGTGCACACACGACTTTTGATTAAGAAAATAATTCAAAGTTTTTAGCAACTTTCATACTGCTCAATTATCCAATTTAATAGCCCATTTATAAAATTTATTTACCTGAAACAGTGGTAGCAGAAACTGCTTCTTAATTGACACCATGAATCAGACACACAAAAACACATTCCTTAATGTTGATTTCTCTCTCTCAGAGGCAAACAAAAAGGAACTTACCTTTGCAGAGTCATAGTCAAAGAGCCTGTACAACCCTTAATCTTGTTCTGGGCTTCAAGATGAGTCATTCCATTTGCACTTATTCCATCGATGCTGAGAACCACATCACCTATTCTTACATTCGCCCGGGATGCCTTGCCACCATCTTTTAGCTGTAATAAATAAATATCATTAGCAAATAGTATATAAAACCAGCACATTGTACCCCATAATTGCATTAATATATGCAGGTATGATTTAATAAAAAAACATATACATATATATGCACATACACACACACATATATATCATTAGGAGGAAAGTCACTCTTTAAAAAATAAAGAATAAATGCAGACAAAGTTATACTTTTTGCTTATACCAGAAGCATATTAATATAGTATTAAAGTAACACACATGTGTATTACATACATATAGCGATTTAATCTTCATCGTAGTACTAACAAAAACAAACAGAAACTATCTCAGATGCCCAGATGTTAATGGCAGTAAGAAATATTAGTGAAATATTATTTATTTCTCACCAAAGAAATAAAACAAATCAAGATGTAACTCACATCAAACCTGTCAAAATAGCTATATTACATATGCACATGTTTATATGGTGTATACACACACACTTCTATATCACTGATTGACAGAGTGACAGTACTTCCATAATTCAATGATAATTAAATATATTGGATTTTAGAATCACAGAACTGAATCCAAGAAAAATGTAAGTTAGAATTCTTTTAAGTATATTTTAAAACACTAATGTAGGCAGGGCACAGTGGCTCACACCTGTACTCCAAGCACTTTGGGAGGCTGAGGCAGGATTGCTTGACTCCAGTTCAAAACCAGCCTGAGCAACATTGAAAGAATATAAAAACTAGCCAGGTGTGGCAGCACTCACATACAGCCCCAACCACTCAGGAGCAGGAGGATCACTGGAGCTTAGGAGTTTCCGATAAAGGCACTGCAATCTACCTGCAGTGACAGAGCTAGAGCTTGTCTCAAAGAAAACAAACAAAAACCCCCTGTGTAGACATATTTATTAAGGTATAAAAGCAATATGTGTACATATGTTTTTAAGAATAAGCAAAATATCTTTAAAAGCAACAATAACTATATTGAATAATTTTACTATAATAAATGTGTGTAGCCCTCAACTTTTAATTAGTATTTCTTTTTATTAATTTAAAGAATATTTAATAGCAGCAAATACTATTTTTTCTTCTTTAATGCACAGAACTAAATTGTTCAAATTATAAACGACATTTATGAAGAAAACAGTTCCTAAGGTCAGCTAAGTTGCCACGTTCTATGGGACTTTGGGAAGGTCACTTCATTTATAGGGTTGTTAAAATGATTACACGCGATAACAGCTCAAGAAATGTCAGCTATTGCTGTATTATTACTACAGCAATAATTGACCTCAGATTAATCTGAGAAATGTAAGGGCTGCACTAGATGATCTCAAAGGCCTTCTAAGGTCCCTGTCAATTTTAGAAGTATATCTACTTGTGAGTACCTATACAAAACCATACAGGTTTAATCCTAAAGTAAGAGTCAAATCTGCAAGACTTCTGTGGGACAAAGAAATATCAATTCCCCACTACAACAGGCAAATTAATTAAAATTTGGAATCCTGGTAATGAGAGAAAATATTAACATAAATCACCCTCGGTTTTGCTTTACCTAAAAAGGGAAAACATTTAAAAAAAAAAAAAGTTAACCAGAAATACAACATATCTAAACTACCTCACCATCCTCACATAGAAACAATAAAACCTATGGGCATTTGCTCTAAATGTACCCAACAGAAGCAATTTAAATATTCCCAGTCAAGTAGTAATATAAACGGAATGAACAATGTTGGAAGAAAATAATCAAATCAAAGACAATGTCATAACCTGATGAATGCTTCTTACTCTTTTGCTCTAGTTTCCCACTAGAGTCTACAGATCTTACCATCTCAAGATTTTCAAAACCAATTTCTCAGAATTGCTTATTTTTTTAAGGACTGTTTTTATTCTAACTGCCACCTTTATTTTCAGATCGTGGAGCACAGAAATTCTATAGCCTCATGAATTCTGCCTATTTCTTAGGTGCCACATCCAGGAAAATTACTAAATCTTTTCAATACATCCATTCGTCTCCCATGACAGTCACATCCTTACCGCCTTTCACTTTGACTCTGCCTGTGACCGACACTGGGAGGTTTCTAAACACCCTCCCTACATTCACGCTCTCCATATTCCTTCCTTTTCTTCCATCTTTACATTTCCAAATGACAGCTTCATTATCACCCACATGGCAAAGTCATAATCATGTCAATTCTCTTAGAATAAAAAACTTCAAATGTCTTTTGCTTCCTACAATGTAAAATAAAGTTGAAGTCTGAAATACAAACCTTCTGCTATAAATTTGGGGATCATGCTTTATAGTTTGTTCTTCTCTAAGAGTGTTAAATAGTATAGATTTCATAAGCATATTTGATTAGACTATATTAAATAAGAAATCAATAAATCAATATATTAAATATACTAAATCCTAGCAGAATTATTTTTCATTCACAATCTTCAGTGAATAATTAGGCTGAAGTAATATACGTAAAATCAAAAGTCAAACCTTCTTTGCAATATAACAAAATAAGCCCATTTGGGGTATTTAGTAATATATACTTTGTAGCACCTCCAATGAGATGCCACAACTTCCCTTGGTAGCTTTATTTATCTAGCAATTTTTAGGAAGAGCCTAACTATATTTAATCTCAATCCTTTCTCAACCAACTAGCAGAAATATATTTAAACTGCCATACTAAGTCCTTTTTGTTTACAGTTTTGGGGGGCTTAGTAATATTAATCATTTTAGGTTTTCAACACTGACTTCTAAATCTCTTTTAACTATCTTCATTCCTACTCACACAGTTTAAACTTAAAAGCATAAAGAGCTCAAACTAATGAAGTATACAGCGGGAAATGCTCAATGCATGGAAACAAACCTAGGACTTGTGGAAAAGATAGTACCTCACTCAATACTCCTCTGAGTTTCACTTCTTTGCAGAATTACTTCCTCAATCTTCTCTTCTCTTAACTGGGGAGGTAACATCATTATGAACTGTGAGTAGTCAAGGAAAGACTACAAGGTCTTTCATTATTTGCACAGCTCATTTTTCACTGATTTTGCAAGTCGGAATAGCTTGCATTTGTTTGAAGCAGTAATAACTTTCTGTCAGCAGTATACATCTTATGTGGCAGCCATAAGTGTGTATATGTGTCGTAAATGCGCAATGTATAGGAAGGAAGCAATCGCAGGAGACTCCTGAGTCAACCTCAGTATAAAGCAAATGCTTCTCTTTTGAAATTCAATACATTTTTCAGCACTACTGCCCAATTTTCCAAAGACTTAATTATAGCTGTATGCTTCTTTAAAAACTGCTTTCTGATCTAAAGTGCAAGCATATACCTGCACGTGCTAGAACTACCTCCGAGATCAACTGTTTACTGACACTAAAATGAAGGAAAACTAGAACTGTACATGCCCCAAAAGACAGATATCTTTTCTGAGCCTCCCCATTAACTTAGATAGGAGAGATCTAGTATCAATCACCTATACTTGAACTAAAACTCATCCCTAGGAAGAGAAGCACTTTAACCTTTTTATATAAAATTATGGATTACAGGAAGTTTTCTCCTGAATAATTAGCCTAATCTTCAGTAAGCAGAGAGGAAAGACTACGGAGAGGGTGGTTGTAAAGGAAAAAGGGATTAGGGCCTTGGGCTTCTTCCATCTTATTTTGACTAGGAAAGACCCAAAGGTAAATTTTCTTCAGTCATTTAAGGAAGGTAGATCATTTCACAGTCTTTTCCTGCCCTGAGAAAGAAATGACTCAGAAAAAAATTAATCAGTACTATTTACTGAGCACCAACAGTAAAGCAGGGAACTTCAGGGGCCCTGCGTCACCCTCCCTACTGTGAAGTAGCTGTAGACGGTTTTCTAGGTAGGAAAACGAGCTTCAAAGTGATTAAACAACTTATTCACAAGCAGGCAGCAAGTAAAGCCCCAATTCTGAGCATCAGCTCTGAAGTCAGGAAAATGTTAAGTTCATATCCACGCTCTACCAGCCACTTACTAGTTCTGTGGCCTGAATTTTCTTGGCCTAAGCTCTAGAGCTCTCTAAATGGGAACTGTAATTTCACATGCCTCAGAGAGCTGCTGGACAGGTCAAAAAAAACACCAGCACAGCACATACCACAAAATGCACAGGAAATATTTACTATTACTGCTCATTGTTACACTAAGCCACAAATTCACAGAGGCTGGAAGCCCACTTCAAGAACCTACAGGGCAAGGACAGTTTTTCAGACTGATCAGTCAGATCTTGTTTGTCACGTCCTTCCTTGAAGGGCAAATATCACTCCTTCACTCATTCTCTTCCCTCAGCTTCTCTAAGTCTAAACTTTCCCCTCACTCAGCAGCAAAGATATACCAAATTCAGAACCTTAGTTCACTGCATTCCCTTCACTGCTTACCACTCTCTAATTCTGAAATTTCCAAACTCCGTTCCCACAGAACGGGGATCATATGTCACCACATCCCAGGAGAGTTAAGTGTTGCCACTGTACCAAGAAGCCCAAGGAAAAGAATCAACAGGGCAATCTGGTGAAGAAGCCTTGAGCTGAGGAATGGGGAAAAACAGGAATGAAAGAAAACAAGAGAACACATTGGGGTACAGAGGACAATACTGGCATAACAAGAAAAGGGAACCAAGGTCATGGAAGAAACAGTATTTAAACTGAACAGAGTATCAAAATAATCAGTAGCTATATAAGAGAGAAGATTTTATATTCTGATTTGCATTGGTAAAATAACATACGTGGCTATAATTATAGAGCCAGTTTACTCACAGTAATACTTACAATGTTATTAAACATGTTGTTTTCAAATAAAATTTATAACTAAAATTCTCCCCAAAATGCTTAGTTTCCATGCAAATATGAGGATGTCAACAGCATTTCTTCCTAAAACTTTATTTAAAAAGAGAAGGTAGTGCTGTATGTTTATAAAACTGCACTGAAAATAAAATATTGATATCTCAAGACACTTAGGTAAGGAACTACAAAATGCACTGAATAGAAAATGTAACTTATCCACAAAGAAGTACACTATTTGGGATTCGTAAGAACGTAGATATACCTATGAAACTAACGTCTGTCCCCCTAGCTATTACCTCTTCAGAGCACCTCCATCACAGAAACAAAAGGAATTTTAATTTTTTTAAATGATAACCCCTTATAGCAAATATCATTCTAAATAAGTGTAGCTGTCTAAGATTTCTCTTTAAAATGATCATTCAATACAGCTGCTATATCATTCTAAGCTTTTCCATCAAGACACAAATTATTTAGCCATACCAGTGGCTTTTAGCATGCCTTAGAATTCTCTAATGAAAGCTGTCTGCCTAAATTACAGGAACTGCTCAATATGATCATATGCACACAAAACCCTCTACCTGCCTCCCCCTGGAAATAAGCCAGCAGTTACAAAACTCAGACAATAGCTGTTAGCAATAGAAATGATGTCTTGAAAACACGTAAGCCCAACTATTATATATTACAGAAAACAGTTTTATAATACAGATAGCACCATTTTAATTGTCATATATTTACTAAACAGAACAATTTATTCTGGTTCTTTGGTAATTATCCTAAAATATACTATGGGGAGGGTGGTGCCCATAGCTCAGTCAGCAGGGTACCAGCCACATACACCTAGGGTGGCAAGTTTGAGCCCAGCCTGGGCCCGCTAAAACAACAATGCCAACTGCAACAACAAAAAAAATAAATAGCCAAGCATTATGGCAGGGGCCTGTCGTCCCAGCTACTTTGGAGGCGGAGGCAAGAGAATCGCTTAAGCCCAAGAGTTTTAGGTTGCTGTGAGCTACAGCAATGCCACAGCACTCTACCTAGGGCGACATGTGAGACTCTGTCTCAAAAAAAAAAAAAAAAAGTACTATGGGTAACAAGTAGGAGGTAAGCACCTATACAGTGAACCACAACCAAAGTGCAAGTTTTCAACCTTCTGCATATTTTCATCAACTATGGAATGCTTGGAAACACATGACCCTAGCACCATGGGTATGGCAGGAATGCCATCAGACATAGTAAATGTAAAAAGAGAACATATAAATATGACAGCTACAGAAAGAAACACTAACAGAAATTTCCCATGTCCAAAAACCCTGGGAACCAAACCATGGGAAAATGGAAGCTATTGTTTTTCCAACAGTGACCAAAAGTTGAAGAAATGTTTTAATAAAATTATAGCGGTCTGACCAGTAGGATTTTCTTGAGGCAGAAGCAGCACTGAAAAAGGGCTTTATAAAAAAATCTAATTAATGAGCAATCTTTAATTTTGTTTCAAATTGTATTTGCCAGTACCTGCTATAGAATAAAATACTGAATCCAGACACAGGAGATTATGGTCCAAACTCTCTAGGTATCTATCTCTCAAATACTTCCCTGGGTACCATAAATGTAACTTTTTTTGCATCACCACACCCCAAAAACACATATGACTACATGAGAGCATGACACAGGATTTGTGTTCCTGCCAACAGCAGATGCCACTCAACTACCACCAAATGTCACAAATGAACAAAATACGAGCACCTGACGGACTACTGAAGTGAACCGAAGTAAAGATAATTTATGAAGCTTATTTTTTCCCCAAACATATCCATTAAGGCTGTTTGTCAAACCCCAGTTCATTTACTATCTACTCTGGTGTTTGTTAATGTACCCTACAATATCCTACTTGCTCACTTTACGTAGCTCTATCTTGCATGATTTACTGTAATATATTGTTGGCACTGCAAATGCTACTCAAGCAAATTTAAAATGCCAATCTCTGATTTACATGTCTAATGTGAATGTGTCCCTTTAAAATCTGACATTACTGTGGATTTAATACCTTTTTAAACAAGGTAAAATAAAATTATTTGGCTTTTTGTAGAATAGCAGGGAGATAAAACAAGCAATCACTGACATCTCTCTGTGAGCAAATGTTTCCTGACTCGTGTGAACACTGCTTACTTTAACTGTGAGCCTTGTATTATATTTTGGTCAGAAGTAATCAATGTGACCCAAGAACGAGAGAATATACCTTATATGGTAGCAATGAGGAGAATACCTCCAAGTATGTGTCATCATGCCTCACAAAACCACACATGCCTCTTTCCTTATGTAGCCACAGAGCTACCTCGTTCAAACACAAGGCTTCTGCTAACACTATATTGTTTGTTCTGGTAGTCTCATTGTACTTCCCATGAAGAGTCCTTATTTACTGAAATATCATCTTATTCTACTCTACCAAAGGCCTAACAAAATGAAACATGTCTGTTAAACTGTGATTCACTACGAACTGTGATGCCACATTAACACTTCGATTTCATAGCTAACCCATGTGTGTCTAAGCTCAAAGACTTAATGTGTTTTGTAGTTAATGTATAAATATCATTCTACCAGAAATCTGGAAATTACAGTAGCATGTAAAAAGAACATACTCAAAATTTGTTAATTATAAAGAAATTAGTGGTTCTATATAGTCCACTCTGGAACAAAGGAAATGTTAAAAATGTCAAAGGTAACTACAAAGATTAAAAGCAAGTTAGTCAACTCTAGTGTACCTGGAAACAGATTAACACATAATCACACATTTCAACATTTCCTCTCCACTAGGTTCTGTTCAATAATGAGATGAGTCCTTTAAAATGGTATGTAAGCATGCATGGACTTTCCACTAAGAAGGATCATAATTTTTCCCAAATTCTCAAAGGCATCTATGACCAAAAACATTTTCAGAACTTATGATTTAATGAAACCTAAGAAGAGAGTTTCTCCAAGTGTGGTTCCTAATCACCAGTACCAGCATACTTCTACGGGGTGGCGTGGGCAGGGTGGCATGCAGGAATGGTTCACAAGCCCTTCTAAACCCACAAACTAAAGATGTTTTGAAACCAAAACTCCATTAGCATCAAGAAAATTTAAGAACTCTTAGAATGAATATTTATTCAAAGTGGCACAAAATCATAATTTTTATATGCTAAGATAAGTGCAGGTTATAAAAACAGGGATTTGCTGTTAAAGAAACTCTTGCAATCTTCACAGTGTAAGTCACTACCATTGAATAAGGGCCTATTCCAACAACACGTTTCTTAGAATCTTCAATTCTAAGAAAATTAAATGGCTTTTCCCCTCACTCCTGTTTTATACTATTTTACTTTTCACATGTGTATGCAACTCTCTATAAGGTATTGCTCTGTAAATGATCTGTGCTGAAACACTGGTTTCCCCCTCCAGTCTGTCATGTATTAACTCTGCCACAAACTTTAATAAATTACTAGAAAAATAAAATGTAAATAAAGCGTACAAAATTTAAGCTCGAGTTTTTTATTATTAGATTCAACAGACATTAGACTACCGTCAGCCTACTATAAAAGTTTCTCGATACTTACTCTCCACTTCTGTACTTGTATAGTCTCACACCATAACCCAGCGGTGTTGCTGGTCTGCAAATCAGACTCTGAGAATGTTCCTTCTCGTCAATAACTATATCTTAAATTTCTCTTAAGGTCCGTGATACATGATGTGAAACATGATGCACAATCAATCTTTGATGAATTGCCATACTTCATATCAAAGGTATTTAATAGGCTATATTTAGTCATTTAAATCATTTCCTAATTCTTTTCCTCTCAAATTAAACATAAAATGATTAATAATACTGTACTTTTGGCAAATTTATCAGACTTTTTTCAGCTATTATTTCTAAACACTATACATATTTAAATTTTTACTCATTGACAGATTGTCAACCAGAATATCTGTGGCCATTTATAATTCCACAAACACTGTATGAAAATGTCTTGTACCCTTCACCTTCACAACCCTTAGTATTAAAAAGGAAACCTTAGGGTAATTCTAGCTCCAGCACTAAAAAATCCTATGACTTTGGGCAAGTCATTTTCTTCCCTGGCCTCATCTGCTCAGCTATACAAGGTGGTTGGATCAAATGTTTCTAGGGTCTCTTTCAACTCTAAGAGACAAAATTTACACACATTTGATAATTTTTCATTAATCTCTAAATAATCATTACCACTGGGCAGCGCCTATGGCTCAGTGAGTAGGGTGTTGGCCCCATATGCCCAGGGTGGTAGTTTCAAGACCGGCTCCAACCAAACTGCAACAACAAAAAAAAATAGCCAGGCATTGCAGTAGGTGCCTATAGTCCCAGCTACTCGGGAGCTGAGGCAAGAGAATCGCCTATGCCCAAGAGCTGGAGGTTGCTGTGAGCTGTGATGCCATAGCACTCTACCAAGGGTGACAAAGTAAGGACTCTGTCTCTAAAATAAATAAATAAAATCATTACCACTAATATTCAGTGTTCATCTGGGGACTAAAATAAAGTATATTATCCTCCACTGTTAGATATACATTATTAGTAGTATAATAATATTAGTATAATTTATATTTAAAAATTAAAATGTTTGAGAGAATTGCTGGGTTTAGCATGAAATGGTTATAATCAGCTCTGAGTCAAAGATAGAAAAGACAAGATCATTGCAAAACTGATTAAAACAGCAACAGAATTAAGACTACCAGATGAGCAATAATCAAGGTGATTGTGAACACCCAGAAATCAAACCAGAAGTCACTAAAAAATCTGGATTTTGGTATAGTCATCTAATACACAGGAAGATAAAAATATCATGGTAAACAATGCTTCAGAAATCACTAAGAAGGTAGAGAGACCGGGGAACCATTTCAAACATATGAAGACAAACCAAAAAGTCCAGAATGTTATTCATCAAGGAATTAAAAAAATATGTTGTGTACATATTAAAATACATCTTACAAATGATTTCCTTTTGTCTCTTAAAACCACATCAACATTAGAAACCTAAAAATCTAGACTTTCAGAGCTAACTAGGAGAGGAAAGAATCTAGCTTTTCTAATTGTTCAAACTTCAAGTGATTTTTTTCTTTAGAATGGATTCGTCTAAAGGGCAAGAACACTCTTTTCCTGGTAGCAGCTGAGCCCTCTGTCATTAACGAATACATTATGCACTTATTCATTTACCACACCTTTACTGAATGATTACATGAGGGCCAGATGTGGGTGACTGTAAGAATAAATTATTAAACTAGTATGGAAAGTAAATATGAATCCACTCAATCATTCAACAGGTACTTGCCAAGTGTCAATTAAATGCCAGTCTGCTGTAGGCACTGGGTGATGAAGCGACAAACAAGGATAAGTCTCGGCCCACGCGGAACTTAGCTTCAGTCAGAGGGGAAAGAGATCATCAACAAATAGACATACAGCTATACAATGAAATGTCAGGAAGTAAGAAGTGTTATAAAAGAAAAAAGAAAAAGATAGAGAAAGGGCCAAGAGATACTATTTTAAGGATGGGTGATCAGGGAAGACTTCCTGGGAAGGTGACGTTTGACCAGAGGCCAGAACAAAGAACCCTGCAGGTATCTGGAGAGAAAGCAACCCAGGCAGAGGGAAAGAAAATGACACACTGGGCTACTGCAGAATAATGATGAAACGTATGAAAGTTATCCATAGCACAAAGACTAGAATTAATATACGTTGCTGCCATAAACGTTTCTCAAAAGTTAATGACAACTGCTTTTAGTAATAAAATATGGATTAGAATTCACAGGAACAAAAAAAGAAAGATGGCTTCACGCCTATAGTTCAAGCGGCTGAGGTGCCAGCAACATACACCAGAGCTGGCGGGTTCAAATCCAGCCCAGGCCTGCCAAACAACAATGACAACTACAACCAAAAAATAGCCAAACGTTGTGGCGGGTGCCCCCCCAGAAACTTGGGAGGCTGAGGCAAGAGATTCACTTAAGCCCAGGAATTGGAAGTTGCTGTGAGCTGTGATGCCACAGCACTCTGCCCAGGGTGACAGCTTGAGGCTCTGTCTCAAAAAAAAAAAAAAGGGGGGGGGGAAACATAACATGTAGTCCAGGAAAAAAACAGAAAGGATATGAAAGACACAATGATACAAAAGTACTACCAACCCCACGGAATGGAAAGCAGTTAAGGGTGTCTACAGCATAGGCAAAAAATGACAGGGAAACTGGGTGCCAAAGATGACAAAAAATAATTTCTGAAGGCTTGGAAGTATATAAGCTGCTTCCACAACAACTAGTGTAATTTCATTACCTATACTAGATTGCTTATATTATCCATGCCTAATTCCTCGTTCCTTCCAGTACTTTCCTACTGGCCACTTTCTCCTACCCCTCAGAGAAGACGGGGAAGTCTTCTGTCTATTCCAGCCCCAGGGAATGTGGCATCAGAATCCTTATACATCTGTAGCCTCTCAGAACACTGGTCCCAAAGAGTCAAATCTGTAAGCCCCTGGGGAGCTTTTCCCTTCCAGCTCTCTGTTTAGGTCAGAACTATCACCAATACCCCTTATAGATCTCCTGTTCCTTTTCTTGCAGTCCCAGGTTATTTTTCTATTTTTATTTCTTTTGCCCAGTAAACCAGCCTGCATAGTTGGCTTTCATCAAGAGAGCACCAAATTGTTAGATCACTTCTAGCCCTCTGGTCTCTAGTCACAAAGTAGTGGCTCACTCCAGGTGTTTTACCCCCTCTATAGAAACAAAAAGCACAATCACAAACAGCAGTTAGAAATGGGAAGAAAATGTTATGTCAGTGCCACTTTTTTTCTTTTCTTTTCTTTTTCCTTTCCTTTCCTTTCCTAAAATAAATTGGAACAACTCTGAACGATTCTTGTTCTAGTGCAGTAGTGCACCATGTGTTTCTGTGTTCTGGGTAAAACTGGACTTGGCAGAGGACAGGGTGCTGACAGCAGTTAGGGAAAGTCTATTAAGCAATGTCACTGCTCTCAGTTGTGCAAAGTCTGCCCACGGGTGGGGAGCAGGGAGGGCTCAGATTCTGGTTAGTCTGGTACATGAGGCCTCCAGGACAATGCTATTTCATCCTCTCATTGTTTCCTACTCAGACATTGCATTAGCACTTTGACAATTCAAATGCCCCTGCCTTTCAGGGTAGCAGCCCAGTGTCCCTTAAAAATAAGGATAAGGCTAAAGCCATTATTGTTAGAGAAAACAAAAATTCACTACCAGAAGCTGCGGGTCAATCTAGGATCTATGTATAGGTTTTTCCTTGTGTACATCAAAAATTATCAGTACTATCCACCGTTGAATAATTCTGAGACCAATATTTTACATTGGTTTTATAAGTCTGAGTTAGGTTAGAGTGGTTTGACACGGGTTTTCATTCTTACAGCAAATGATTAATATGCACATAAAATATATCAGCACACAAGATCTGTAAGTACAAGTGTGGGGGGTGTCAGGCAGGGGTGGGTAACATAGAGTCATACTTTCTTAACTGTTAGAAGTATATATAATTAACATAATATTTGTAAGGATACTACCATTTACTGAGTCCTTATTTCACATCAGGCACAATGCTGGGTGCCTTTCTACATTCTCTTTTTGTACCTTCTATTTCCACCATGTATGAAGACAAGGATTAGATAGCAAATGAAAAATGCTACATTAGAAAGTTAGGTCAATTTGCCCTTCTATCTCTTAAGTTAACATCTTGCCTTTGTATTTTTCAATATATGCAAAACTCCATCCAAAACACTAAACATGAAGAATAAATTTCCATGAAAATCCACCCAACAATCCCCTGGTTAGCTTAGTTATTATCCTCTGTTGGCAATTTTTATAAGCTATTTCTTCAACTTCTAAGCAAAGTAGAAAATAGTATACTAAATATACTATTAATAGTATCAAAATATTATTTGACTTAAAAAGTTCTTATTCCAGAAACAAAATCCTCTATTCTATGAGTTCCCCAACTACCGTGTTCAGAATTATAGAACTAGAGGCTAACATACTGACATGTAATATCTAAGACAGCAGTTCTCAGCCTGTGGGTCACGACCCACCCCAACTGTAGTAAAGAGCACGGCATCAGGAAGGTTGAGAACCACTGGTCTAAGAGCTCAGAGTCACTCAGGTGGGAAATATATCCTGGGCAGCATGATTTTTAATCAGAGGTACACTTCATGGACTAAAAACAGTTCCGGCACAAAACCACTAGAATGGTGGCATAAATTTTCACTGAGAATTCTTTAGAAAGTAACAAGATTTAAGAGTAAAGATTTTTTCAGATAAGAATTGTTTTTGTTTTGTTGTGTTTTACTTTGACTGGAAGAAACAAAGGAGGCAGTATGGTATACCAGTATACTATACTAGTATACTATTTGTATATTTGTATGTTTTGCCCAACCAAAGTGATTTGCAAACTAATTACTTTTCTCCTTCAAACAATGTAAAAACACAAAACTGGCAACATGACTGCACACTAATTCAAAAGGATTACTTAGTATATTTTCTTTACCCAAAAATCTAAAATTATATTCAGGTATTTTATTAAATGTTTAAAATTTCCTTTCTTGATTCTTACTTACTAATTATCCTATAAATAAGAAGAAATCATTAATAATCAATTAATAATCATTAATCACAAGCTCCATTTCTTGGAGCTGATTCAGTTATTTGTGTCCAGTAACTGTTTTATAGACTTAGGAGGTATGTATATCAATTTGGAGATCAAAAAACAGGGTAGAAAAGAGAATATGCTGGCTCGGTGCCCAGAGCTCAGTGGTTAGGGTGCCAGCCACATGTACTGGCGCTGGTGGGTTCGAACCCAGCCCAAGCTTGCTAAACAAACAAACAAACAAAAAATAGCCAGGCATTGTGGCGGGCGCCTATTGTCCCAGCTACTAGGGAGGCTGAGGCAAGAGAATCACTAGAGCCCAAGAGTTTGAGGTTGCTATGAGCTGTGACGCCATGGCACTCTACTAAGGATGACATAGTGAGACTGTCTCAAAAAACAAAACAAAACAAGAGAATATGCTGAGCTGTGGAAGAACCCACAAAATATACAGGGATAAATCTGTAAGGTAATTTTTAGACTAAGAAGAAAAAAAAAATCAAAGAGAAATCTGATAGAATTTGGAAGGCTTGACAAGAAGTCTCCAAAATATAATTTGTATACCCCACAATTGATATGTTGAAGCCTAATATCCAATGTGGTATTAAAAGGTGGGGCCCTCAGGAAGTGATTAGGTCATGAGGGCTCCATGCTGGTGAATGGAATCAGCACCTTTACTAAAGAGACCCAGAGGCTGGGCGCCTGTAGGTCAAGCAGCAAAGGCGCCAGCCACATATACCAGAGCTGGCAGGTTTGAATACAGCCCAGGCCAGCCAAACAACAATGACAACTACAACCAAAAAACAGCCAGGCGCTGTGGCAGGCACCTGTAGTCCCAGCTACTTGGGAGGCTGAGGCAAGAGAATAGCTTAAGGAGTTGGAGGTTGCTGTGAGCTGTGATGCCACTGCACTCTACCCGGGGTGACAGCTTGAGGCTCTGTCTCAAAAAAAAAAAAAAAAAAAAAGAAAAGAAAAGAAAGAGGACCCAGAGAGCTGCCTTGCCCTTCTGCCACGTAAGGATACACATAAGGCACGATCTATGAAGAATCCCCACACACCAGACACCAAATCTTGCCAATGACTTATCATAGACTTCCCAGTTTCCAGAAATATGAGAAATATGTTTAAGTTGTTTATAAATTACACAGTCTAAAGTACTTCGTGATAGCGGCCTGAATAGACTAAGACAGAAACTGGTCCTGAAAAGTGGAGTATGACTGTAAAAATACCTAAAAATGTGGAAGCAGCTTTGGAACTGGGTAATAAGAGGCTTAAAGAAACTGGAGGTGCATTCTAGAAAAAGCCTTTGCTGTTGTGAATGGAGGGAGTGTTAAGGATTATTCTGGTGTAGGCTCAGAAGAGCTATAGATGAAAGCCTCAGTCTTCTCAGAGATTACTTAAGTAATCATGAACAAAATGGTGACAGAAATTTGGACAATAAAGGCCATTCTGATGAGGTCTCAGATAGAAATGAAGAACATGTTATTGGAAACTAGAGCAAAGGCAATCCTGTTATAAAGAGGCAAAGAACCTGGCTAACTTGTGTTTGTATCCTATAATTTCGTGAAAGGTAAAACTTCTGAGCAATGAAATAGGATATCTAGCAGCATGGCTTCTCTTAACTACTTATAACAAAATGTGAGGAGAGAGAAACAAAGAAAATTCATAATCAAAAGGGAGGCAGACTGGCATTAAAAATAAAAACAGTGAGAGAGAGAAGCAGAACTTTAAAGACTTGGAAAATTCTCAGCCTGGCCATATTGGAAAGAATAAAAAAGTATATTCAGGAAAGAACACTCAGGGTGTGGACAAGTCACCCTTTGGTGAGGAGGTTAAGATTAGCCATGCACTATTCACCAAGACAACAAAAGAATGACTCTGAGGGCTTCTGGATATCTTCAGGGCTGTCACTCTCATTTTGGGCCCAGACTGCCTGGGACCTTGGATGCAGAATGATTTCCAGGCTCTGCTCTCTGCTTTCAGATACAGCATCCTCAACAGTCATAGGTGAGGTTCCAGTAGAATTAGGGGCACCAGTGGCCACTCCAGAGGGCACACGGAGCCCTTGGCAGCATTCGCGCAATACCATCCCCACCAGGCTGCAGAGTACAGAAGCTGTATGGGCATGGCTGCCTCCATGCAGATGTCAAGGGATGCCACATTTCTCTGCCTCAGGGTCCAAGCAGAGAACTGCCATGGGGCAAAGCCACCACATAAAGTCCCCACTAGAGCCCCCACAGAAATGCCTAGAGGAGCCGTGGGGGCAAGGCCACATACCAGTAAAATCACAGACATGCAACCCCAACCTGGAAGAGCTGCAGGCACCATAATCCACCTGTGAAAGCTGTGGCTTTGACTTTTCCCAGCAAAGCACAGCTCACAACTGTAGGGACCCAACCCTTGCCCCAGTAGGTCTAGAAGACAGAATATGGAGTCAGAGAAGATCATTCTCAAGCCTTAAGATCTAATTTAATGTTGTTTCCCTTTTGGATTTAGACTTACTTGGGACCAGTCAGCCCCTTCTTCTTTCCTATTTCTCCTTTTTGGAATGGGATTGTGTAAACAGGGCCTGTCTCTCACTATTATATTTTGGAAACATGTACCTTGTTTGATTTTACAGGTCATAGCAGGAAAGAAACGTGCCTCAATACTTAGGACCTTGAGTCTCTCTGATATCAGATTTAGATATTTCAATGATACTTTGGTTTTAGACTTTTGAATTGATACTAGAATAAAGTAAGGCTTTGGGGGCTACTGGGATGGAATGAATGTATTTTGCATGTCAAGGAAACATGAATTTTGAAGGGCCAGAGGCAGAATGCTATGATCAGTTTGTGTCCTAAAATGCATATAGTGAAACCTAACCTGTACGTAGCAGTAAGAGATGGGGCCTTTAGGAAGCAATACTGCCCATATTAAAAAGGCCTGAGGGAGCCTGTTAGCCTCTCTGCCCTTCCTCCATGTGAGGATACAGCCAGGAAGCCCATCTTTGAAACAGAGAATAAGTCCTCAGCAGATCTCCAGGGGCCTTGATCTTAGACTTCTCCCTAACTGTGAATGAACAATGTAAATGGAAGCATCCAGAGAAGAGCCAGGGAGGACACATTCAGTCCAGGTTTATTGAAAGGGGACAGTGACCCACTGGGTGGGAAGTGTAAAGATGACTGTTGGTGAGGCAGTTAGAGACTTCTTTTACAGGGGTGGGAACATTCCATAGGTTGCCTGTCAGGTTAGGGGCTTTTGGTGTGAATTTGTGGTGGGTAGGGCTAGCCAGACCCTTTGTGTCTTTGTCTTAGGAGAGGGAAAGGAGGAGGAGGGGAATGGGGTTTGTGTATTACGTGCTACTGTAGGGTCCCCAACAGTGAATAAATTTCTGTTGTTTATAAATTACACAGTTGAAGGCATTTTGTCAATCATTTGGCTAAGATATTAAGAACTTTGTGTGTAATTCAGTACCAGAGAAACAACCACAGTTATAACGGTTAAAGAGTCAGAAATTATATCACACAAGGTATTACTTTAAAAGTGGATGGTTTTGTAAAGAATGAGTATCAAATGTAAGTATGAGTTAGAATTGCTGTGTTTTTCACAGTATTTTATGAAGCAGTGATTCACACACTTGGCTGATCAAAATCTATAATTCTGTGAAAAGCATATTTGGTCTTACTCTTGTTTGTTGACACAGAGTTCCCAAACCTTTGGAATCTCTGAAGTGATATGAGGGTGAGTCTTTCACATGCTATGAGTTGACTGGTGGCTGGAGGCCCCTGGTGGCTTCAGAATGGGAAGGTGTGATAGAGGGTTGGTATTTTCAGTCCCATCTCCAACTTCCAGGGAGGGAAGAGAGGCTAAAGTTTGAGTTTATCACCAACTGCCAACGATGTAATTACTTGTGCCTATACACTGAATCCTCTATGAAAACCAAGAAAAACTAGGTTTGGAGAGCTTCCAGAAAGCAGAGCACAGGGGAGCACTAGGGGGGAGGGTGGCCCTGGGAGGGCCTGGAAGCTCCACACCCTTTCTCATATGCCTAGCCCCAGGCATCTCTCCCACCTGGCTGTTCTGAGTACTCTTTTGTAAAATCTCTATAATAAACGGCTAAATGCAAGTAGAGTATTTTTTCTGAGTTTTATGAGCCCCTCTAGCAAATTTATAGCCAGTCAGTCAGAAGTACAGGTACCAATTGTGACTAGGATTTGAAGTGTGGGACAGACTTTTGGGGCTGTGTCCTCTCCTACAGCTATCTCCAGATAGCTTTAGTGTCAGACTGAACTGAACTACAGGACACCCAGTCAGTGTCCACTGGAGAAATGGCTGTTTAGCATGTGGGAAAACGTGTATCAGAAGGGATGTGTTAAATGGTATGTGGGTAGGAAAACACTTTGGTTTTCTGTTTTCTTTTTTTCCTATTTCTTTGAAATCTCTTAGGACACTTTTGTAATTCATCACAAGAGATTCAGGTTTAGAAAGTGTGAGAACCCAGGAGTCTAACACTCCTCTAAGCAAGAATTAAGAGTCCATGAATGCAAATACCAAAAAGATTTCAATTCTCAGCACAGTTAAGAGCTTGGAAAGTTTCAGAACATTACAAAAATAAAATGGAATTCCTTGCAAAGTAATGAGATTCCTATTCCTGGGTATGTCTAAATGGAAGGCAGACAACCACATGCCATGGATACTAAACAGCAGATATATGAATCTGAAAATGAGAAACAGACTATGTACTCAACAAGCTCATGTTATACAAAGGGTCAGACAAAAGAACACCATTAAACAATTTTAGTTACATATTATAGATAGTCTTTCTCCACGAAAGTAGTACAACCATGACCATGAAGCTCTGATTCTCATTATACTTCATGGTCATTTCACTCAGATGTCAAACATTTTTGCTTTTTTGTAGCAAATACTGTAAACTAAAATGTGGGTTTCAATCTAGAGTTCAGAGTTCCGGAATTTATATTATTAAAATAAATAATAAACTTAGCTTCAAAAGAAAATAACAAAATAACTTCCCAGTGGACTATGATGGCTCTGATAAATGAAAGAAACTAGACAGTAAGTCTCCTAGCCAGACAGAATTCTGATTATTCAGAGTAATATAAATTATTTCTACACAAGATATTTAAACTGTCCCATAAAGATATAACAGTAATAACTCCAAATGGGGATAAAAAGATTTTGGGAGACATAAACACAGTCAATTTCCCTATCATTCAGCATATAATAAATACCAACAAATTAACTTGGTATTAGCTGAAATCACAACCTGCTATTGAGGAGCTCACAAGAAGAGGAACACAGAATAAAAAAGGGAAGAACTCTGAGTAGTCTACAGTTACATGTTCAAATGACCTTTCTTGCTCGTTTGATAGAGAAAAAGCAAATAGGAGATATCTAAACTGGTATAGAAATTAGATGTTTTGACCTTTTACAAGGCCCAAAAGCTATCATCAGATATTAAGTGATTTAATTGGTAATGAAAGAAATCCGTCTGGCAGCCAAGTGACAGACACAAATACACAGCAGGAGAAACTTTGTAGATCTGTAAAACAAACTCTCATATAACCTCTGCAACAGTACTGCTGTTCTTGTCCCAATGTGAAGCTGCATTATAAAAACATCTTCCTATGTGACGGCTATTATAAAACAGTATTATTTAGGAGAAGTCAGTGAAAAATACCTAAATGACTCTATTTAAATTCTACTGGCTAACGACAAGTTAAAGGAATTCTCTTATAGTGATAATTTAAATACTGAATTAACACTCAAGGAAGTTATTTCTAAAACTGAGTACACCAGTCGCTGAATTCTGCTGTTCTGAGTTTGCTCAGTAATTTAAGCTAAAAAGTGGTGAGGTAAGAGAAGGGAGTTTAGACTTGATTTCCATTCTAGTAATTCACCTTTCTATATGCCTGTCTTATGACTATTAGTTCCATGGGGAATAACAAGTCATGCATGGAAAATAACATCTCCAAAATATCTCCAAATTTGAAAACAAAAATAAACGATCACAAGCATTGCATTTACTGTTTAAAATAATTACAAAATTTTTTAAATTACAAACTGGAAGAAACCTCACCAACTGCACACCCTGCAATATATTTGGCTAGTACCTACCCCTCCAACAACCACCACAAAGGTTGTCTATTTCAACACACGAAGGGGAAATGCACTGCAAAGTTACTTTTTTCATTCCACCCCACAAACCCCAAGTGGAGTAGACAATTACCCCAGTTCATAATTGAGAAAACAAGACAGAGAGAGCTTCAGTAACCAGTCTAAGGTTACAGAGCTAGAAGGTCACAGGACAGGGAAGAGACCTGAAACAATCTGAGTCCAAAGTCCATCTCATGACCACTGACTGGGCTGCCCTCCCACTCCAAATCATCATCGCCACCTCTCTCTTCTGAGATTAACACATTTCACACTCCAGCCAGAAGCACATGTTTTATTCTTGAACAGTTTATTCCCTAAGTCCTG
>CAUYTI010065755.1:0-14467 GCA_963575145.1 Galago senegalensis
TGTCTGCATGCCCTGCTTACTGTGCTTTTGGCTGTGCAGAAGCTCTTTAGTTTAATCAGGTCCCAATAGTGTATTTTGGATGTTGCTTCTATTGCCCGTGGGGTCCGTCTCATAAAAAATTCGCCCAGGCCAATTTCTTCAGAAGCCATTTCTTATCATTCTTTGCATCTTGAGTGCCAAACATAGCACTAGGGAGGAGGTGCTTAATAAATACTTGTGGAATGCTGAAGGATTGCTTAAATTCTTTTCTAGAGAAGAAGAACCAAATACCTAGGAGCTGAACCAGCTGGATGAAAAGGAGTGATCTTGGTCAGGTACAGTGGCTCATACTTGTAATCCTAGTATTTTGGGAGGCCAAGGCAGGTAGATCGCTTGAGCTCAGGAGTTTGTGACCAGCTTGTGACCAGCCTAAGCAAGAGCAAGTCTCTATCTCTACTAAAAATAGAAAAATCAGCAGGACATGGTAGTGCTCACTGGAAAAGGATAGCTTGAACTAAAGAGTTTGAGGTTTCTGTGAGCCATGACACCACCACATGGCATTCTACCCAGGGCAACAGAGCAAAACTCTGCCTAAAATAAAAGAACGAAAGAAAGGAAAAGAAATGGAGAGATCTTAACACACCTAGTGTCAAGTCACATGCCCCATCCTCATCAATATATCTTTCCCAATGACTAATAACGTGAGACATATATGGTCAGAATATGCAGTATACATTGCTTGAAACAAAATAAAATAAATGAATCTAAAATGCTGTGCTTTAACTGATTCTTGATAAATACATAAACATAGGTATCAAAAAAGTTAAAAGTTACTTTTTGAAAAGCAGCCTTTTTATAGCAGTGTGATTAATGGCAAGTGGTAGGTAATCGTTGCTAAAATAAAGAGAGGCAGAATAAATTTGATGCTCCCTAGCTGCATAACCATATAGTAATGCTATATGCAAAGCATCTGAGCTAGCAGTTTTTTCAGTTGTGTCCTCAGCTGTCTTCACTCACTACTCATGTTGAAGGAAGGAAGGAAGGGAGGGAGGAAGGAGGAAGGGAGGGAGGGAGGAAGGAAGGAAGGAAGGAAATTAGGAAGGAAGGAAGGAAGGGAGGGAGGGAGGAAGGGAGAAAGGAAGGAAGGAAGGGAGGGAGGGAGGGAGGAAATTAGGAAGGAAGGGAGGAAGGGAGGGAGGGAGGAAGGGAGGAAATTAGGAAGGAAGGAAGGAAGGGAGGGAGGAAGGGAGGAAGGAAGGAAGGAAAGGTTCTAAACGTTTTTAATATTGGAGGAAGGGGAATAAACACTATGGCTGACATTTATTTAAAATTGAGGGAAACTCAATGGAGAATTTGCTATGGATGTTCTAACTGGAAGGACCTGCCTTATTTCGTATTTAATCTGTACTCTGCATCTTATTGGCTACTGCATTGCCACCCTCTCTCTGCAAAGAGAGCCAAGAAGCTGTAGTGAGCTGAATGTGTAGTAGGAGTCAAACTGCAGAGGAAACTCTGCACTCCCTTCAGATACTCTGTTGAGGTCTTAGATACCCTCTTACCTCAACCCTCCTATCTCCACTTCTACCACAGGGGGCATTGCAGAGGGTTTCCTTGGTAGAAGTGAACTTCGTCCCTTTCCAGAGCTGGAGACTGTCCTCCTGGAGGCTGGGGGCAAAGCCTACTCTGTACCCGCTCCTTCTCCATGGGGCTCTCTGAGCCCATCTAGGTAAACAGGTAAAATTGGGTTTAAGAAAGCCCCATGGGGAGTTTGCAGGAGGAAAATCACAAAGGAATAAACTGTAGCAATCCATTACAATGCACTTTTAATGCACTTTGGATGTGTTTTTTTCATCATTACCTCCATTTATTTCCACTACTCCTAGAATTACTTGCAACTTTGGCCTTCTGAATAGTGGGGAAATTACAAAGCCGTGGCTGGTGCAGTGGTTTTCGTTAATGGTACCTTTTGTAGGACATAAAATGTCAGTAAAGAAGATGAACGTCACAATTGACCCAGGTTTGAATCCTGACCTCTTACTGTGCGGCCTTGAACAAATTATTTAATGTCTCTGATTCTTAGTTTCATTTATCACTTAAATAAGAGTAATAATGCCTCTCGCATAAGGCTGTGTGCGAGAATTAAATAAGAGTATTTGTAAGGAATGGTGCATGCTACATTGTAAACGATCAGTATGATAGATGTTAATATTACTATGATATTGTATTCATTCAATAGAAGTTATCGATTAATTAGGGTTAAGGAACTGTGCTGCCTGGACTCACTTTAAATTTGTGAGTACAAATCTTTAATAACTCAACACAGTACTAGACGATTCTCATTTCGCTGTCACTTCAATGTCCTCCTTTGTAAGTTAGCGATTTTGTAACAGCCTCTCTTCTCACATACCCAGGATCTCCCACATATGCACGTGCTCACACTGAGGCGCTGCTCGTCCTCGGACCTCGGTCGGAGAGACAGTAAGTGCAATCTGAGGCTAAATGCCCCCTTCGCATCACCCAATCCACTCACTTCCCCGCATCCCTGGTCACGAAATTTACCTTCCTTCCCTTTCCAGTGGAAGAGATATTCCTGCTTCCCAGTTACCCTCCCCTGAGCTGGGCGCACGTCCTCTCTGGCTGGGTGACATCTGTAATCCCAGCACTCTGGGCGGCCAAGGACCTCACTCCAGTGTCATATGCTGTCTCCTTGTCCTCCAGTAGGAACTCCAACACCAGGTGTCCCAGGCCTCTGCCAGGCTCTCATCCCTTCTCTACTCCCATTATCCCCCTCAATAATTTTATGGGTAAAATTATGGCTTTACATATCATCTGTGCTCTAATGATTGATCTCTAATTTCCTCATCTCAGGAGATATTTTCAACATCCACCTCATTGTTCAGGGCAAAGACCTAGGAGTTCACATCCCATCTGTCAACAAGTCCTGTACGGCTCTTGGGATACCTCCAAATAGATCTTAAGCTTGACTACTCCTCGTAACCTTCATAACTACCACCGTATTTTCTAGATCAGGGTTTTCGAGCTTGGCATTACTGACGTTCTCACCAGGAGTCTCTTTGTTGTGAGGGCTGTCTTTCTTGCGCCTGTGGGTTCTCGAGCAGTGTCCCTGACCTCTACCCACTAGAAGATAGTAGCTCTCTCACTCCACAGTGGTGAAAACCAAAATTCTATCCAGACATTGCCAAATGCCCCAAGGTAGGTTGAGGAGGTGGAAATTCACCTCACCATCACCCTAGGTGAGAACCACTGGTCTAAATTATTGGCAGCCATTTCTTTCCTGGTCTCCCTGCTCTGCTCTTGTCCTTCTGAAATCTACACCCACACAGCAGTCAGGGAAATCTTATTAAGAGCATAAATCATGGCCGGACATGGTGGCTCACATCTGTAATCCCAGCACGCTGGGAGGCCAAGGCAGGCGAATCCCTAAGCTCAGAAGTTCGAGCCGAGCCTGAGAAAGAGTGATACCCCATCTCCAGTAAAAACAGAGAAACCATCTGGGTGTTTTGGCAAACGCCTGTGGTCCCAGCTACTTGGGAGTCTGAGGCAGGAGAATTGCTTGAACCCAGGAGTTGGAGGTGGTTGTGAGCTGAGCTCGTGTCATGACACTCTAGCCTGGTGCAAAACAGTGAGACTCTATCTCAAAGCACAGAAAATTTTAAAAAGTATAATAGTTTTCTTTAAAAAAAAGAAAGAAAGAAAGAACATAAATCATCATGTCCCACCCCGGTTAAAACGTTCAGTGGCTTCCTCTGCACTTTGTGCACAGCTCGAGCTTCTGACATACGTCCCTTCTGCTCTCACCTTTAGTCCCTGCTCGGCAGCCAGTCCAGCATTCCAGCTGTCCCTGGAACTTGCCAGGTTCTTCCCATCTCAGGATCTTGGCCCTGCTGTTCTCTATGCTTGAAGTTCTCTCCTCACAGATCATGCCTGATACATCTCATCATTCAAGCCACTTCTCAAATGTCCTCAAGCTTTCCTCGATGCCCCTAGCCAGAGAAGTCCTCTATATCTGCTCTCTGTCAAACTGTTCTATTTTCCTTATCAGCACCAGAAATCATACTATTTATTTCCACCTATTTGGTGTCCGCCTTCTAAAATGTCCATGAGAGAAGGGGCTTCATTTCATCTTCTGTAATACTTTATCCTTAATTTCTGGAAAAGTGCCCAACCAAAATAAACATCTGAAAAATAGGAACTAATGAACTGTGTCTGGTTAATTGGCTGACGAGATGCCTATAGGATTCAGGTATGGGGTTTTGGGAAAAACCCCATGGCTGGAAAAACAAATCATGAGACTTGGTTCATGCCCTCAAAGACCAAGGTCCAATGGAAGTGCCGAGAAGTAAAAAGCCAATTACAACACAGAATGGTAAGTGCTACAATAAAGGGAAGCCCAGAAACCGAGGCAGTGTTAGTGGCACAGGCACTGAACTCAGATCTGGGGCATCAGGAGTGCCTTCCCGGAGAGGGCAACATGCGTGGGTGAGTCCAGAGAGCTGAGCTGGTGTTAGCTAGGTGAGTCCCTGCCCAAATTCACGGGTCAAAGCCCTAACCCCACGACCTCCGAATGTGTTTGTCTTTGGAGATGGGGCCTTTAAAGAGAGGTAAGTTAAATGAGGCCCTTAGGTTGGGTTCCAGTCTAATCTGACAGGTGTCCTTATAAGAAGAAATTTGGACACACAGAGAGACCCCAGGAGTACATGCACACAAGGGAAGATCATATGAGGCACTGTGAGGAGACAGTGATCTACAGGCCACAGGGACAGGACGGGAACAGATTCTTCTTTTTTTGAGACAGAGTCTCACTTCATCACACTCGGTAGAGCGCAGTAGCATCATAGCTCATGGCATTAGACCTCAAACTCTCCAGCTCAAGCGAACTTCTTGCCTCAGTCTCCCTACTATCTGGGTGTACACACACTCATCACAAAGCCTGGCTTTTATTAATTTTTTTTTTTTAGAGACAGGGTCTCACTCTTTCTCAGGCTCATCTGGAATCCCTGAGCCCAAGCAATCCACCTGCATCCTTCTCCCAGAGTGCTAGGATTACAGGTGTGCATGGCCCTCGGAAGAAACCCACCCTGCTGACACCTTGGCCTCAGGCTTCTCAGCCTCTGGAACTGTGAGACAATAGATTTGTGTCATTGATGCCACCTAGTCTGTGCTTCTCTGTTCTGGCAGCCCTAGCAAATGAGCACCATGAGCTAGGAGAGTGAGGTGGTGGTGGGAGGTGCAGAAAGCAGCTGGGTGTGGAGCTTGGGCTGGGTGGTGGGAAAGAGGAGGCTGGAGAGGAGAGCAGGACGTGCTCATGAGGGCCAGGGTAGGAGAGTGATCAGGGAGGTGAAGGCTCTCAGGAATACCAGAATACCACAGGGGCAGCACAGTGAGGTGGTCAGATTGGTGTCCGAGAGGAAGAATTTCAGGGGTCACATGCTGGATGGACTGTAGGCAGAGAACAGCAGAGATGGTGAGGGTGCTGAGCAGGTGCTCAGCTTGGATTGCGGCAAACCAATGGAGGCTCTGATCTGGGCTCTGCCATTTAAAAGCCCCATGACTGTGCACAAATTCTTCCCCTTCTTGGGCTTTTATTTTTTCATTTTTAATTTTAGGCATGGGATGATCGGAAGATTAAAAAATGCAGTAAGATACTCAGCATAGTGCCTGACACTTTGTAAACAAAGTTGATGGGTAGCTCTTAAAATGTCTAAGGCAGTAGCAACACTAGAGCTGGGGGAAAGAGACACGCTTGAGAGATCTTAAAGATAGATAATCTGGGGGGAAATTGCAATTAATTTTGTGGTTGGGGGTAAGAGAGGAGACAAAGTAAAAACTAGCTTCCAGACTTTTGATTTGGGCAGGTCTGGGATCACAACATCATTCACCAAAAATAGAGAACTTAAGAAACAGAGAGGGAAAGAAGATGAGTTCAACTTCAGATTTGTTGACTTTGAGGGAAGCTTGCTACCTTTCAGAAGACAATATCAGAGAGAGGAGAACACAGGGATCAAGGTCCAGAAAGAGGCTTGGGTTAGAGAAGTAGACTAGATGGCTAAAGCTGGTCAACGTGCTCAGAGTGGGAAGAAAGCAGTGTGTAGGTAGAGCTCTAGGGACATGTTTGCAGGCAGAAGAGGAGACAGGATAGGAGGCTGAAAAGGAACCTCCTGAGAGGCATGAGAAAAAGAAAGAGGAAGCTGAAGGAAGCTAAAGAGCTAAGCTAAAGGAAGAAAGATGCTTTAAAAAAGGAGTATTCAACATCAAAAAAGCTAAAGAGAAATAAAATACAGTAAGGGCCAAGACCGATCCATTGGACTCTGTGATACATAGACATCAATATGGTTTGGGAAAGGATGGTGTCATGGAGTGACAGGGATAGAATTCCTCCTACAGTAGGGATCAATAAATGAGAGGTATGAAGTGAACACTGGGAGCTCTCCGGACGGAGGGAGAGAGAGAGGATTCTATCTATAGAAGGAAAATCCGTTTGTTTCCTCATTCTTCATAATTCCTTGTTTTCTACCATCCTAACTTCTCTTTCATCCCAGGGGCTCTGAACTTGTGGTTGGTTCATAGACCCCCCCCCCCTCAAATGATTCATAAATAGAAGTTAAGGGGTCTGTGGATTTAGAAAGGAGAAAATTTGCAACCTTAATTTCATTAGCCCGCAATCTAGCACTTTATTGTGAGTTGCAGCAAAAACCACGAGAGATTAGCAGTGCCTGTGACTGTCAAAAATGTTTTCTCATACCCTGTTACAGTTGTCTCAGATTTCTCAAAATATCATTTACACTCATCACTTTTATGAAATTGTACTAGTTATTTTAAACCTGCTACTAGATCTTACAAATAGTTTAAAAATATTTTGATAACTGTATCTAAATGTAATTAGTTTTCTTTGTAATCTTATGTGTTTCATGTTATTTGAAAACATGATTCTGAGAAGGAGTCTGTAGGGATCCGCAGATATCTTTGACGTAGAAAGGTTAAGGCAAGTTCATTACGTAAGCCACGGATCTACCTCATTAGCTCACATTTTTGGTTTCCGTAATATGCTGCTGCTCCTACTGCTTTCTGTAAGCCACAATTACCTGCTGTTCTTTCATGAAAAATAATCACGTGCCTTTATCTGCTTTTCACTTGATTTGACCACTTATTACTCCTTTTACTTTTCACCTGGTCACTCACTTGTTTCAAGATGCTAAAACTGGTTCAAATGGTCACTCACGTATTTGTCCACTATCAACAAAGTTCCTTGAGCACAGGGCCCAATGCTGCATACCTTTGAGTGAAGCACTGGTATCTCTCAGGAATTTATAGTTTGGAGAGTGGTCAAAAGAGATGAGTGAGGGACTTATCCTTGACTTAAGATATATAAACTTTTATAGTATAGGAGATGCCAGAGGAAGGCTTTATGCGCGGGGGGGGGGTGCTGAGAATGAAGGGGGTGCTCTTATAGGCCCGAGTTTGCTCAGACTGGGTAAGCCACTGCACTGTTTTCTAAAAATCTTTGAAACATAAAACATACGGGAGTAAAAGAGATTTGGTTTTCCATCTTGGTGTATGGATTTAATTAGCATGTTTGATGAGGGCTGAGAAAAAAAAATGGAGGAACAGATTGACTATTTAGGACATCTTTTTTTCCCTCTAAGCATACACCCAAGAGAAACAATGTCCATAATCCCTACAGATGAAAATAGTAGGAAAACATTCATTTAAAAAGCATCTCGATGTAAGTCAGGTGTTGAGTTTTTTTTTTTTTAGTAAATGAGTGGATGACACCTGCTGGCCAAACTGTGTAATTTCTCTCTCCAAAAGGAGTGGTGTTTGATAATAGATTATGAGCCCCATGTCCCTATCCAAGCAATTACATGGGATACTTGGTCTTTCCTTAATGACCAGCAAAGAAGGACATTTTTGGACGTTTTTTGGTTTTATTTTTCTAGTTTAAATAGTTCAAGAGGTTTAAAGACTTTAAACAATCAACGCAATTACTTTAGCAATGAATTAACTGAGAGAGAAGGAATGCCACGCCTCACTCATGGACACACAGCAAATGAGTTGGCAGGTTAGAGGCCTGGTTTCTGTTCTGCATTTACAGACCAGGCGGGAAGTCAGGTTGTTAACTTCTCTTCTATCTCACATCGTTTGATTCACGCATTCAGAACGCTATTACTAGTGTCATCACTAGTACTTTGTGTGTGTCTAATGGCTTTTTCCCTTTTAAAAAATGTCTGATTTATTGGAGTAAAATTTACATGAAATAAAATTCATCAGTTTTAGGTGCACAATTCTATGAATCTTGATGCATGTGGGTAGTCACATCGCTGCCACCACAATCAACATCTAGAATATTTCTATCGTCCCCCAAAATTCCTTCATTCTGTTTTGCAGTCAGTCCCCCTTTCCACCCCCAGATCCTGACAACCACTGATCTGTTTTTCATCCCCCATAAATGCTGCCTTTCCCAGAGGGTCCAGTATATGGCCTTTTGTATCTATCTTCTTTCAGCTGTTTCATGTATCTGTTTCTTTTTATTGTGGGGTAGAATTCTGCTGTCTGGATAAACTACAATATGGTTAACCTTTAACCAATTGATTGAAATTTGAGTTGTTTTCAGCTTTTGATGACTATAAATAAAGCTTTGGTAAACCTTTATGTACAGGTCTTCATCTGTATGTATATTTTCATATCTCTTAAGTAAGTACCTGGGCATGGGATTGCTAATATAGGGGAAGTGCATGTTTAACCTTATAAGAAGTTCCCAAGAAACTATGACTTTTGATTTAAAAAAATAATTTTACACACACTTTTCTATTTTATGGCCAGTTTAGTCTGCTTCTAGTTGTGTCCCTAGCACTGTTGTAGAAGTATTTTGTACAGAATGTAGCTTTAACTGTAAGAGTGAGAAGCTGGGAGCGGCCTCTCCCCACTAGGCCATGTAGAGCACTTTTTAAGGGAAGGGCGTATTGTGTAAAGTACAGCCTTGGAATCGCTTGCAGGTTGTTCACTTGGGTTGCTGGGTAAGTTTCATTAGTTAGAAGACAAATTACCTCACCTCTGTGGTTGTCACTTGCTGTATTCTCAAAATGTGGGTGACACAGGTATCTACACTGCAGGATCGGTACAAAGATTATAGAGAATGATATGAGCTGAGTATGTGGCCAGCACATAATAGGTGTTACTGTTATTGTCATTAAATTTACAACACTTGCTAAGAGCAAAAAGTTACATTCTAGAAAATAATGCCATATATTGTTTTCTTGTTTTGTTTTAAGTATTCTTTAGTAATTAATGTTTTCCCCAGGGGTTGTATTGGTTAACCAAAGACGAATGAGTTTCATTCGGTTCTAGTGTCTATAACATGTGAGTTTTTAAAATAATTAATTATGCTAACGTTTTACCACAGATGAGCATTTTGTACTTAATCAAGGTCATGTCTTTTATATGTCAGTGCAAAAGACGTAACTTAAACTTATGTAATGTGATTGACCTAGGCAAGGACCCATTTTAACTTAACCTTTTTGAAGGATTGATATTTTCTATAGCTCCACTTAAGAAGATATTCTTAATCAAAAACATTGACAGTAGGTCTTTAACGTTGCTATTTTAAGGCTGTGTTCACTGCAATAACTGGCAGGTATTTAACTGCTAAAAATTTAGTCAGTTAATAAGGTTGCACTGACATCTGCTGGTAAGAAATAAATTACACAAAGATCTCGTGTCGTAAGTTTAAATGGAATCAAATAGTTTAAGTTAGTATTTATAACTTGTATCTGCATTTTTTGTTTAATAAATGAGCTACTGTACATGGCAGCTTCTAATTCAGGGTTCAATTTGATTCAAGTTGTTTGTTAAACGGTTGCGACTGTCTTTGGGTTCTTAATAATGGCTACCGGCATCCTTTAAATAGCTTCGTTAAAGAGTAAGATATCATGGCTCAAGTTGCTAAGGCGCCAGACACGTACACCTGAGCTGGTGGGTTCGAATCCAGCCCGGGCCCACCAAACAACGACAGCTGCAACCAAAAAATAGCCGGGTGTTGTGGCGGGTGCCTGTAATCCCAGCTTCTTGGGAGGTGGAGGCAGGAGAATTGCTTGAGACTAGGAGTTGGAGGTTGCTGTGAGCTATGATGCCACAGCACTCTACCCTGGGTGACAGCTTGAGGCTGTGTCTCAAAAGAAAAAGAAAAAGAGTAAGATGTCTTCTAAATCATAACCTCTTCCAGTAGATGTTACCACTGAACAATGACTTAATCTTCTTCATCACATCATCATCACTATGTCTTTTGGTCATAAAACACTACAACAAGTAGTAATGTTTGTAAAGTTAGAACTCACTTTGAGAAAGTATTCTTGGGGAGATAGGATGTAGGGAGAGGCAGTAAGTTCCAACAGAGCTAAACTTTAGGGCATTATTTTTCTTGCTAGAAAGTATAACACAGTTACTTTAAAACCTACTTCAACACCCTGACTTAGGGTCACAGAACTTTACGACGGGAAAGAAATGTACTGATCTTTAGTTTATCCCTCTCTTCTATAGATGTAAAAATTAAGGCCCAGCTAACTTTAAATAACTTGGTCAGATAGCTGATACTGGAAAAAAGTTCCCTGATCCTCCCATGTCACGATTCTTTCCTATATAAATCATCTTCAGTGGTTGTATATTGTTTATTGTTTAAACCAAGAATATTTGAACGCACATGCCTGCACACACGTATGCATGCTTATTTGAGAATTTACATTTAGCTTATTTGAACTCAACCATCCTGACATTCTCTAGAGACATTATCAAAACACACAATGTGTATTTTTATCAATACATGACATTGCTCTGGGTGTTCAGAAATAGATACTCATTCAATTCATCTGCCCTTCCCAGAAAATCAAGCCCCACTGTCTATTTCTGCATGTGTGAAAAATCTTAAAAAGACATACGGTTCAGAAAAAAAATGTGGCAAAAATAAAGCTTCACTGGGGGAATTTCTAGCTTTTTGATCAGAGTTGGGGTCACAGAATCCTGCACCTGGCCAGGCACTGTGGCTCACGCCTGTAATCCTAGCATGCTGGGAGGCTGAGGCAGGTGGATCACCTGAGCTCAGGAGTTTGAGCCCAGCCTGAGCAAAAATGAGACCCCAACTCTACTAAAAATAGAAAAACTAGCCTGGTGTTGTGGTGGGCGCCTGGGAGGCTGAGGTAAGAGGATTGCTCAAGCCCAAAGGTTTGAGGTTGCTTGGGAGGCTGAGGTAAGAGGATTGCTCAAGCCCAAAGGTTTGAGGTTGCTGTGAGCTGTGATGCCATGGCACTCTACCCAGGGAGACAGAGTGAGACTCTGTCTCAAGAAAAAGGATCATACACCTGAGGTCTTATTGGTAATATGAGCACATCCCACCATAAATTTTGGTTCCAATAGGCATTGTTACATGGGATAAAACTTTAGAAATGTAACTTGCATTGTGACAAAGTGTGCGCCGTATGGACACATCATTAATCAGATGTTCTATTCCGTGATGCCCGGCATATCTTCCCTCACTTCAGTGCCCTGACGTTTGGGATGCTTGCTGCTTTGCGGGGAAGGCCTGTCCTGTGTACGGCTGGACGTTCAGCAGCATCACTAACCCATGTTTGGTGAGTGGCTTCCCCTCCCTGGACGCTACTAGCATAAGCCCCGTTGTAACAAGCAAAAATGTCTCTAGGCATTACCAGATGTCCCCTGGTAGGCAAAATTAGTCCAGGTTAAGAATCACCCTATAAAGTAAGAATGCTTTCTTCAGATTTATTTAAAAACTATTTAAAATATTCCACGCAAGAATTTTGATTCTTTTTCTTTACAAATAAAAGAAATATTGACATGTGAAAAGGGAAAGAGGCTGGAGGTATCTTCAGATTAAACACTTTGTTTAAATATCCCTTTTGAACTACAGCTGAAGTAGGTTCCTTAAACTGTTTTCTTTCACATTTATTCTTTCTTCTTCTCATGCTATAAAGTATAATTTCAACACAACTACTATTTCACAACCAAATCTTTTTTTTTTTTAATCTCTTAGCTCAACTGTTCTTTATCAGTGATGGAAAAAAATTCTTTCATCTTCCCGGTAACTACAAAGTTGCCTCTACACAGAATGTCCTTTGAGAACCAAAGCAACCTGAGACATTTTACAGCAGGTCGCGAATGCTGCAGGTAGAGAAATTCAGTGGAGGCAGGACGCAGGGCATGTTTTTATCTCGTGTATCATAAGTTCTCTGCATTTCATCCTTGGGAAGTATATTTTTGAAAATATCTGGGTTTTACATTAAAAGGTCCTTCAGGAAAAATGAAAGGGAGAAAAGGAGGGAAGGGAAGAAGGATGGGGAAAGAAGAGAAGGAGAAGAGAGGAAGCAAAGATGAAAGAAGGCTAGTGGGAGAATACACGATGAGCACTGGCGTGGGATCCAGGATGACACGAGCCATTGCAGCGCGCCTTGAGATCTCAGTACCTGCACCCTTCTCCTCCATTGCAGAATTATCTTCCACTCCCTCCACCATTTCCCACCCGCCCCAAGCAGGTACTCACACGTACACAGTGAAGAACTTGTCTTCCACACGGCAATGCTTATCCACTCCTGACGGAAAGAAATGTGCATGTTTTGTGATGTTTCCAAATGGCTTATTACCGGGGCCAGGAAAAGGTCAGCAATTCCCTTTCTATGCTGTAAACCTTGGCGTACTTTCTAGAAGCACTTTAGTTGCTTCCCGAAGCTTCTTTTGCCCTGGACAATTGAATGCCTCCCTTTTCAGCCTTCTCAATGCAATTCTATGAATGGGCAGCAGCCTTCCAAATCCTGCAGCATTCAGGAATTTTCTACATAGAAAAAAAAACTGAAAGGAACTTTTCAATGAATATGCAACATTGGGACGACTGATGGGACACAGCTGTTCTCAGATGTGATATGAACAGGGAGCCATGGAAACACTTCTGGAGGCGGTTAGCAATATGTATAAAAACCCTGAAAAACATACATACTACTAGATGGATCCAGGTATTGAACTTGCATGGGCTGGATTTTAAAGAAATAATTATGGAGATGCTCAAAGATGTCTGTTTAAGGCAAGGACTATCTAAATGCTTTTTTTAATAGCAAAAAAGTATCAAATAGAACAGCAGTATAATTGATTACATAGTTTATCCGTGCAATGAAATACCAAATAAATCATGCTAGTACAATATATGCCTAGGAAAGTCTGTAGGAATAAGAAAGACTTTGATTTCTTCTTCATGCTGTTCCGAACATGTCAAACTTGCTAGAATAAATAGGTACAGCTTTAATGATGTGAAAAAAGGCATTTGAAATAAAGAGAATAATGAATATGAGATAAAATTGTCACAGTTCCTTGGCCCTTGTCAGCTAGGAATAACTTCCTGAAATTTTCAACGGGCAGAGGCTGGGGCTTTCTAATGCCTCAGGCGTGAACTGTAGGACTGAGCTCTTTCCTGTTGTCAATAACACTGTCATTCCAATTGCTTTCACTTACTGACCATCTAAAACGAACGCTCCAATTGTGCTCCTGTTTTATGCAAGCTGTCTCCTTTATTCCTTAAAACAAACTCCAGGCAGACATTATTCCCATTTTGCTGATGAGAAAATTGAGGCTCTGAGTAGTTAAATGAACATGAGGTCTAGCAAAGATTTGAGACCAAGTACTCTAATGGCAAAGGTGTACATTCAACCCCTAAGCTTACACTGCTTCTCTTTAAGTTTTACGCCTCAGAATCTCTTTTCTGGATTATTTGGGGGCAAGGATAAGAAATTCAGTGAGAAATGATTTTACTTGGAGTCTAGTCACAGTGCAGGAGTCTTTGTAATATAGAATGAACTACTCTTGGGTTTCATATTTGCACTAGAACATCTGAAAACATATGATAAACTTATGTAATATGATGAGTTTGAAAACATAAGATGGGAAATGAAATCTGAGAATATTTTTCCAGTGGGAAGTGGGGGAATATGGCTATATCTCTACCTTATTCTCAGCAAAATATTATTATAGATAGAAATTTGTGAAAACACCAACCACAAAAATAGTCTACTTAATTAACATGTAACACATGGATGGTAAAAGTTTATTGTATTTATCTATTAGTGAAATCCCAAAAGGCAAAAAGGTACTATCAAGGTTGGGCAAAGATGACTGACATCGAGTTTTAATAAGGTTCCAAGTTCTTTTGTAGTTTTTTATTTTTTAAATCTGACTGTGTGAGAGCCAAACTAGCTCCATTTTGTTGTTTACAGCACAAGCTCCATTCTTGGCTGTTTAGAGCACAAGCCCCATTCCTAGCTGTTTACCGCATAGCCCTTCCGCCCCAACCTCTGCCAGTGAAACCTGCAAGGCCACTCCCTGCTGCCTTCCCCCACCCCAGGTTGCACAGCCACTGCGCTGTAAACTGAGTCACCTTAGGCAAATAGCTACTATAATAAACAATAAGTTTCTATTACCT
>CAUYTI010065757.1:0-27014 GCA_963575145.1 Galago senegalensis
GAGAAAATGACATGAAGGCTGTGTTGACCAGTTTGATGGAAGTAGTTCAGAATGCATGTGAAAACCCCACACTGTACCCCAGAAGTGCATTAATGTACATAGTTAACATTCAATTAAAAAATAAATTAAAAAAAAAAATAAGGGATTTAATAAATGACATTTATTATCCAAAAAAAAAAAAAAAAAAAAGAATTTAACATTCCACTAGCCTTAGGGCATATGGTGATTTTCTTTAAATTATAATTATGTACAGTAGCTTTTCATTTTTTTTCTATTCACCCCTTTTATCTCTTTTTTTAAAAAAATATTTATGGTCACTCCCTTTATTATCTTATCTAATCTCATGGCTTTCATGACCTAAAGGCTAATGACTTCCCAACTTTTATCTCCAGCCCAGACCTCTCCCTTAAATTCTAGACTTGTGTCTTCAACTGTCTACTCCATCTGTACGTCTATTAGACATCCCAAACGTAAGGTGGTTAAAAGTGAACTTCTGATTTCCCCCTTTAATCTGTTCCCTGAACCAACATGGGTGAAAATGATGGCTAAGCAAGTCTAGATGGAGAGATGGGGTGAGATGACCCAGGTATTCTGGTACAAAAGAGATCTGAAAATCTGCCCATAATCCCCTCAAGGCAAGCAGAAGATAATTAAGAGAAAAGAGCCACCAGGCCTGCTGGGGGCCCTATGACAGAAGCTCAGACACCTATGCTCAAGGAGAAAAGGAGAAAGAGGGTCTCACGGGAGCTGCAGTGCCAGTGAAGGCAGAGATAGAAAGCTAGTCCAGACAGCAGAGAGAGCTGCTGCCACAGTCTGAATGCTGGTGTCCCCCCAAATTCATATGTTGAGACTTAATTAGAAATGTGATGGTATTGAGAGGTGGAGCCTTCAGAGCAGCAGTTCTCAACCTGTGGGACTGCTCAACCATAGGAACTGTCTGGGTTGCAGCATTAGGAAGGTTGAGAACCACTGCTTTAGAGGGAGCTGATTAAGTTATGAGGGTAGAGCCCCATGGATGGGATTAGTGCCCTTATTGAAGAAGCCTGAGGGAGCTTGTTCTCCCCCTGCACCCCATGACTAGAAGTCACTGCCTATGAAGTGAAGAGTGAGCCCTCACCAGACACCAAACTTTCCACTCTCTTGATCTTGAACTTCCCAGGCTTTAGAACTGTGAGAAATAAATTGTTATTGTTTACAATTTTCCCAGTCTAAGGTTATTTTGTTATTAAAGTCTGAATGGACTAAGATACTGGCTAGCCAGGTGTCCTTTAACTACAGCCCGCAGGCCACATGCAGCCCAACTAGGACATTTATCTGGCCTGCCAGGTGTTTTTGCCGCTGCTGCCTGTCCTGCTTAGCAGCCAACTGGTTCTGGGGCCCGCAGTCCAGCCCTCCAATGGTCTGAGGGACATGAACTGGCCCCCTGTTTAAAAAGTTTGAGGACCCCTGGGCTAGACCCTAGTACCACATACCACCTACAACAAAATAATGACACCACAGTAGGGGGTCTTGGGATGATAAAGGGTGACACCAAACACCAAGCTGGGTGAGGCCTCTCTGTGCAGGGAGGCCTGGAGGACAGAACATGAACCAGATACCCTTGCCCTCCACTATCATGCTATATAAACCTCTCTCTGCAACCAAGTGTCAATGGGGACAGTGGAGAGAAAACCTCCTTAAGAGCAACAGTTCTCAACCTGTGGGTTGCAACCCCTTTTTAACAATGAAAATACATAGCAGCATTAGGAAGGTTGAGAACCACTGTTTTAGAGCAAAGACCAGCACATTCAGGGAATTTAAAATCTTCACTGAAATAAAATGGAAAAAAATTGAACTAATTAGAGTAATTATGCAGAAGACAGTATTTTCAACCCTGCAGAAACTGAGCTGCCTTAGAGAGGCAAAATCATGTTCTTTGTTATCAGCAGACACAATGACTCATGACCAAGTGGAGCTCAGGTACAGAAAAATGAAGAAAATCATGATTCTCTTCATGACCAGATTGGGACTGTAAATCTCAAACCCACTAAATATATAACAAGAACACATGAGCTCACCCTAAGGCCAGCCTATCTCTGTTGCAGTTATATTGTAATGTTTAAATAAATTACACATTTAAAATATGTGATATTTAAATAAATGCTTAGCAGCCACAATAAAATAGAAGCAAACCTCTGCTGTCAGCTTCAAGAAGGTAATAAAAGGCATATCGTTGAGACCCTGAATGACCAAGCTTGTATTTCCAAACAGCAATTGTTGGCCACACGCACATAGGCCAAAGGTCTATTTCTCTTAGCAACACCCTATTGTCTCGTTCAAAAGCAGTCATTAGTGAGTTCAGTATGTCCAGCAATCTAACAAAACACAAGACATACTATAGCCCTCTATTGCCACAATGCCTTCCAAAGTCATTGACAGTCTACACAAAGCAGCAGTGACAGATATCTACACAGGCTGTTTTCTTTGTCAACATCCTAAAACAAATTTTTTTCCAGCCCACATGCCAAGTGGAGAAAACACATTGTCTAACAGCTATTGCATTGGAGTATTGTTATTTCTATTCTGTTACTGCCTATGAAAGTTTCAAATGGAAATGATTGTAATTATGAAGGGAGGGACAGCAAATTCTTCTCCCTGGGGGTAAATGGAATCAAATCCCTTTCCTTTATATTCATCCATAAATATTTATGGTTTATTTTCCATTATACTTTGTATTCTGAAAAGAAAAGGCACAGTCTTATGTCTTTCATTATTTAAGGTATATAAAAATTATTGGATTTCAGTGTCAATTTTTCTGTTTTAAATTATTTTCAGCTTGTACTGAAAAATGCAGACTTTTTAGAAACGGAATTAAGTGATGACATGTTAAGAGCCTCAAAAATCCTGGTTATAATATAAGACTTAGAAACAAGCTTAGATTCAAACTATTCATTTGATTTGTGAACATGTTATTGGCTGAAAATATAACCGAGGCATGAAGATACCGAGTGATGGTCAGCAAAGGGAGAGTGGACTGCTTTAATTTCAGAATTGGAAAGACATTGGCCTGGCACAGGTATTCTACATTTATTCTGCAACAGTTAATCTGTTAGGAAATGTAGATCACCGGGAGTCTAATTTTCATGAAATACCAACCACAAATAATCACTATTTGCCCCACTGAGACAAAACCAACCAAGCCCTTCAATTTATTCCACCCAAGTTTTGTAACACAAAACAGAAGGGAAATTCCTGTCCACCTAATATAGACCATATTGGTATTGAGAGAAAACCATGACTCATGTTGTAAACTGAATCAAAGAGAAAACCCCCAATCAATGGAGAGCAATGCATTTATCAGGCAAATTGAAGGTCATTTTAGTCAAAACAGCATGCAGTTTGGCTAATTTACTATCTGTTGTATCACATGATTTTAAAATCCAAACTCAACCCTGTTTCTATGGCATCAAGTACTTTCAAATTTCATAATTCAATATAGACAACCATGACAAGCGCTAATGAATAGAGCATGCAAGCTGCTGCTCCGATTCTAATGGCTCACTGGTTCTTTTAAATGTTGAGGCTTAAACAGGGTGAAGGATTTCTCAAGGGTAAAATACTAAATAGAAATGAGCAAACTGCCTCGGGATCCTCCTCCTTTTGTCATCAGGAAATCGGTTTCTTGACCATCTCAGAGGTAAACAGAATACATTAAGAGTGCACCCAAACATGCATATGTCACATTAGTAAATGGTGTAGGCATACCATTGTATTTCTAGGTAGCACAGAACCATCTGGGATAAATGAAGCACATTTTCTAATAAAGTAAAGAAAGGCTGAGTTGGGGGGAAATAGAGTGAAGAAACTGTTAATTCGTAGGTGTGTATTTTTCTAATTAACATAAAATCAAATGAAATCAGACTGCTCTTGCAAGTACAATGTCACAGTTTATTATCTGCCTTCTACAGAGTGTAGAAGTTTGTATTTTCTGAATAGGATAGGAAAATATCATCTAAATATCTAAATATTCATGTAGGGAGAAGAGATAAAAACATCTCAAATTCTAAATTTAGGTCTAAGAGGCTATCAGAAGGTTAATACATATCAAAGGTTAAGTTTTTGAAAATGTAATTTCAGGAAATAGAGAAAGGGGCTTTTTAAAAAAAATGCAGGTTTATTTAAGCCACAAAATAAAAGAACAGAAATACAATTTCTTATAATATGGAACCACTGATAATCTTCTAAGATTCAAATAATTCATCATCTTAGCCTTCTTTGGGAAAAAAAAAGAACAATATGCTATTTCCACCCTAATCATTCATCTCAAACTGTAACTGTTTCCTAAGAAAATAAAAGATGTTTAATACAGTACTATAGGTGCCAATATCTTAGATTACTAAACTTTTGCACTGTCATATGAAAATTATAGACCGAGCTTCATAAGCAAACATCTACATTAAAATGTGAAGGTAAACCAACTCCCAAACATTTACTGTCACACAGACCTCTGAATTTTAGTGTGTTTCCTTAATGCCATTAACACCTAGACTTAAAAAGAAAACAAAATGGACTTCAAAATTATAGCAAGTGACTGGTGAATTCAGGCAACAAGCACTTTTGACATCACTATTTTCATTTCTTGAGACTAAAAATTGCCAAATAAGAGGATCTTTTCTCAATTTCTATTTATAAACATAAACAAAGTCATGGAGTGGAATGTTAACTCCAAAAAAAAAAAAAAAACCAGACTGAAGATACACAGATATTGATTTTTAACACTTGTATAAAATATCAGTAAAGAAAAGAGAAATATATCATCAAGGAAAATTTTTACAATAGAAAACTAATTCACAAGTAATTAAATGTTGGCAATGTCCAGTGCAGTGTCTTCAATTTAGGACTCTTGACTGTGGCTGACATTAGCATTATAATTTATTATAATAAGATTCAATTGCATATTCAAGCTTGAAATCCTTCAAGAAAATAACATTTCCGGGCAACTATTGTACAATCAGCCCAAACAAGTCCTGGATAGAAGAATCGTGCACCTAGAGGGATGCACTTGGGTTTTCTTACCCTAAAAGTTGTCATCCTGAGTTTTTCAATCAAGGCTTTCCAGCTGGGTGGGTGCTGACATTCTCATACTTTGTCTACTACTTACGCCGCTTACACAGTGCTTTCTAAGTCTGCATATTCACCCTGAACTTGACCCCAGAGTTCTCTGCATTTATCCCTACTTGCCTACTGCATACTTCTGTTTCAATGGCCCACACACATGCCCAACAGAGTCTGCTGCCCCAATCTGAACTCATCCGCTTGTTCTGTGCACCATTTCACCTTCTCTACTGTACACAATTCAATCACTGTCTGGATCATATTTTAATGTATTAATAATTCTGTGTGCTTGTCTGTGACCCCCACACGAGCCTGGTAAGATCTCTGTCCCTGATACAGTTCGTGGCTCTTGGTAGATACTCAAATTTCAATTGAGATAAACAACCCCCCTTTCTTTGTAATTTTATCTTCTTGAAGGATTTCAAGCTTGAATGTGCAATTGAATCTCATTACAATAAATTATAATGCTAATTTCAGCCATAGCCAAGAGTCCTAAATTGAAGAAGACACTGAACTGGACATTGCCAACATTTAATTCCCCGTGAAATATCAAGTCTGACTAATCCTTTAATTCATTACACCTTTTGATTCAGTTTATTAAATGCTTCAATTTGCTGGGAAAGTTTTCTCTCTATAGGCCAACATGCAGTGACACACACAAGACTAAATCCTTGGTGTACCAAACCTCAAGTAACTAAACTCACTGATCACTTTGAGCTTATTTTGACAACCTACTGCCAGGAGAATATTTCAGCATGTTTGAGGGGGAAATGATCTTACAGATTGTAAGGTTCTATACTGCAGCTTCAAAAATGACAGGGCTCAGGGCCAATCAATTGAAATGACCTGCCCAATGTCACATTAAGTGTCAGTAGCAAAGCCTTGGTGAGATTTCAAATGGAGACTCCCACAAATAAGTGTTGTTTTCATGACCCCACAATCATCCTTTGTCTCCAAACTTCATGGCAGAGATTGCCGTCTGTTTCCCTGCATGCATTCTCCCCTTTCATCTTAATAATTAACCTCATAATTTTAGTGGAGCACATGGGTACCTAGATGAAAGGGAACCTTTCCCAGCTTCTCTTGCATTTAGATAGGACCATATGGCTAAGTTCCAACCCGGAAAACCTAAGAACTATAGTGTGCATCTTTTGGAAAACATTTTTAAAAGGGAACAGCCCTTTTTTGGTTCTTCTTCATGGAATATGGATGTAATGACTGGATTTCATGCAGCTATTTTGGACGAGGAAGTAGAAGCACTGAACTACAGTTGTTTCCCTAAAACCATGCCATTCAAGCCCTGGACTACCCATCTCCATATTCTTTTTACATAGGAGAAAAACAGATACTATCTCCTTCAAACCATAACTGTTTTGAATTTTGTGTCACATGCAGATAAATCTAATCCTAATTGATGTAACTCATATAGCCTATCTTTTCCTCCATTTGACTTCCTCTGCTCATTGATCTCACCTCCACTGCTATTAATATTAGTTCTACTTTGTTTTTCTCATGACTGTGAACAACCCCTCATCTGGCCCATCCCACTCTACAAGTCTTATCACTGCCTACTCAGAAAAGTTCCAATATAGATCAGACTTCAGCCTGATCATCCATGCTTTTCATGTAACAGTGTACAAAGTCCACTAGTGTTCAAAGTGAACACCCTCAGGTCCTGCCATATTCTTATTTACTGAATCAGGATTCAATTATGCTCAATGTCCTATATTTATAAGGCAAGGGAGTAAAACGAAGCATCAAAGAATTTCCATTAGAACCTGAACAAAAAAATGCTTCTGGTAAACCCCACATTAACTAGAAAATGTAATTCGCTAGAACAGCCCCCATCTCACCAAACCTTCCTGCTAAATAAGATGCTATATTTCCCATCCACAATTTACACAAGGAGAAAACGAAATGGGAAAAGGTACAGCAAATTTCTAAAGTTGAACCACTGTTGAGCATCTTTTTCTCCAATGCAAGAAATCATGAAATAATAAGGCTTGCTTCCTTGCAATTCAACTCTGGGCTGACTGTCACATTCTAGAAAGATTTTTTTTTTTTTTAATCAATGGTCTCTAAACATAGAAAGTTGTTTCAAAGAACTACATTTCTAAACAACAACAGCAAGAGACATACACTCAAGGGGAAGTAGAACATCCATCATTGTCCAGGGCTAGAGAAAACCTGGGGTCTCTAGCATTTTCCAAGCTACCAGTCAATCTTAATGACAAGTGTGAGCCTCACACAGGCACACCTGAGAGCAGATGCCCTGCCCCATTTGGGAGACCTTGAGCTGGAGGGCAGCAAGGAAACACAGACTGTTGAGTTCAGGTTGGAAATGGGCTTAACGTGACTAACGTCTGTATTCAGGTTTACAGTGCACACAGTTTTACAGACAACACGTCATCTGATCTAAAAAATTCAGTCCCAGAGTTTCCTTCATTCTACAAGTCTCTTAGAAGCAGGTGCTGATAAGATGTCACCTGTTACTAGGAGTACGGGGTTGATGAACCTCTAAACAGGAGGAAAGCTATAATTGACAAGCGTGCAGTTTTCAGTTTGCTGGTTCTCAGTGGGGGGGGGGGAGTTAATAGTAAAAGAATAACAACAGAAATTGTAATAGAGTAATAATGCCCACTTCTTTGCATGTTGGAAGCTCTCATAAAGAAACGCTTTTTTTGCATTTATTCTAATCTTTTCTGAGATTCATTGCATTCTTGTACATTTCCTCCTCATTTTCTAAGTCATTTGACCCTCTATACATGAGTGTCTTCCCTCTCAAGGATCTCTGTCTCGTCTTCACAATTCCCATTTCCACAGGTCATTCTTACCAAGCCTTTTACTTCTCCCTCCATGCTCTCATCAATCAGTCTGTGACTCTTCTTTGAGCCTTTTCTAATATATCAACATGCACCCCTGGCAATTGCTGGTCCGGGGCTCCCTGGACAGAGAAACAGTGGTTGGGTCTGGGGGCTTAGCTATAGGCTAGGGCGTAGACATAAGAGAAGCAGATGGCACCTTGTTCCAGGCACGTCTGCAACTCTCGTGGCTTCACCTTTATTTCCTGCAGGGGTGGCTAAATGGCCCTTGTGCGGTCAGAGACCAACTCGGAAGTTTAACACAAGAGAACTAGCTTGAAATGTCCTTAGTTGCTCATCAAAATTCAGTAGAATAACAGAAAGGTAAATACTTATACTGCACAGAGGTAGATAAGGTGAGGAATATTTCTAAATTGAGAAATATGTAATTATATATATAAATACATTTATAATATCTGTATATAACTGAAATTTTGTCCCAGTCCTGGCATAGTCTCCTGTATACAATGCAGAGACTTGACTAGTGCTTTTGACACATGCATAAGTTAAAAGCCAGCCTTATTTTTCTGATAAAAGCTTACTACCCCCAAGTACCGCCTCTTATGATCCAATACAAAGGAATGAATCACACACTTAAAACCATTTTATCTTCCAAGCAATGCGTTTGATTTTACTTCTAAATTCTCAGAAGCTGTGTTAGCTGGACGTCGTTACACTACCTACACTTTGTCCTCCACAGTATAGGATGTCCACATGAAAGGGCTGTAGTGCCAGTGGTTGTGGCCGAAAAGGCTCGCGCTGGATTCGGACAAACCGAAAAAGAACTGAGGAGCTCAAGACTGGTGTGACACACCCTTTATTCAACTCACCACAGCCTGTGACAAGGGATGGGGACATCAGCCTTCCTTCAGCTTGGGGGGTGGGGCGGCAGGAGAGCTACACAGGAAGCGTCTTTTTTCCCCCACAGGTGACAAGCCTTGGGGCCTTCTAGTGTAGCCAGAGCCACAATGGCTCCAAATTAAACACTAATGATGATTACTTAGGAACACAAGGCACCTGCCAGCTTAATCATAGTGAACCCATTCCTTCTAAAAAAAAAAAAAAAAAAAGCAAAACTAGCCAGACCTTGTGGTAGGCACCTATAGTCCCAGCTACTCAGGGGTCTGAGATAGTAGGATCACTTGAGCCCAGGAGTTTGAGGTTGCTGTGAGCTATGATGACACCATGGCACTCTACCCGGGGCAACAGAGTGAGGCTCTATCTCAAAATAGAACAAAAACAAACAAACAAAAAACTCCAAAAAACAAAAAAACAACTGGGCACCTCATAGCCCAATTTACTCATCCTCCCCACAAGGACCTCCAGAATATGCCATCCTTGGGCTAATATTCCACTTGATTATTAAATCCCACTTTTATGAAATATCAAGCATTATGTTTCAGTCTCTTCAACCTTGATGCTGTTTATGAAAATTAGAGAGATCTAATTTGGATTTCATTTGCTGTTTCAACCTCAGCAAGCCTGGGGCACAGACATCAGGGCCCAGGCAACATCCGCAAATCATACTCAAGGGCCAGCGTGTGTCTGGAAAGTCAGCAGTTTCTTGTTTAAAACCTTTTGGGCAGGAAAAAGCTTGCAAGGCAAAGTCATGCCATCGGTGGTTATTCCAAACACCTGACTCAAGTGCCAACATCAGAGCAGGGTGACCTAGAAATGAGACTGGCATTACAACTTATTCTTTAAACACCTGCATGTGGATTAGTAAAGTAAAGGGAAGCAAACACGTGTGGGGGTGTACGCAAAACTTCAGCATTCTCCCGGGGCCAGGCTTATATCACAGGAGCAGGAGTCCCCCACTCGAATTCTTCCTCCTTCTTTGAACTTTGACATAGTGCTTTTGGTACTAAAAACTCGGGGGGGACTAAAGAGGGGGAGATTTGTTTGCAAGGCTGAAAAACAATAATTTGGCTTTGAGTCCTGTCACATTTGAATGCCTATCCCATTTTGCTGCCAGAAAATGAAAGCCTCCTTGTTTGTTCTGGAAATTAGCGGACATGTGGGTAAAATTATGTAAGCAAACCCACAGATAGAGATTTCTGGATTGCAAATTCTGACCCTTGATCCGACATTGCCTCTATGTTGGTAAGTTATTTAATCTATGGCACTATTAGATGAAGCTAATGGTAATGATCTTTCCTGCAAGAGTGCTGAGAGAATTCACAAAAGTACACGGACTGCTAGACTGTCACATGCAAAGCTTTTTATAAGTTCAGAGCCATTATCTAATATTATTTATGGCGGGCTTAGGTAACAAGGTGCTTCTGTAAGCAGCAGTACATGTGGAGCTCGGCTGAAATCTGAAACATCACCAGCGTCCAGGCAAACGCAAATCATACTCAAGGGCTAACGTGTGTTTGGAAAGTCAGCAGTTTCTTGTTTAATGACCTCATGTCAGGGGAGGATATTTGAGTGATGTAAAAAGCAGTCAGATAACATTCAGAATAAACCCTCTTCTATATTTTATAAAATTTAGCCTGTTGTTTTGGCTTGTTTCAAAATTTGCTCATTAATATAAATATTAAATAAATTTGTCATAACATACACTAAATGTCAGCTGTTGGTTAAAATTACATTAGCGCAACAAATTTATACACATCACCTTGTCCCTTTTGTACTTGGGTAAAAAAGATACAAAAACACTGCTGTTGTTCTCGTCTCAGCCATGCACCCCTTCTATTTCTTTTTGGAATGTAAATACATGAATAACATATACAATATGATACATGCTCAGTATCCCTTATCCAAAAGCCTTGAGACCAGAGCTTTTTGAATTTTAAAATATGTGCATTATACTTACTTGTTGAGAATCCCACATCAGAAATACAAAATGCTCCAATGATCATTTCCTTTGAACATCATATTGGCAATCAAGAAGTTTTGGATTTTGGAGCATTTCAGGTTTCAGATTCTCAGATTTGGGATTCTCAACCTTTATTAGTTTAAGAGGTCCTTTACTGTGATTTATTCCTAAAATACATCATGATTTTAACTGTTCTGATTAAATAATACAACTTAAAGATATAATTATCTTCCAATGGTCAATCTTAGAAGCCATCAAGATGTTCTTAGTTATCAATACTGGGAGAGACTGCATTACAACTCAATTTACATAAAGCAGTAAGCTGGTCTGATTTAGAAAGTCATTTCTGAAAAAAAAATGTAAAAGTGATTGCATTATGAGAAAGCAGTATTTCATTTTTTAAAAGCCTAACGCTCAGTTCTAGAGAATACTTGAGAATTAAATCTTATGAACACAAGACTCTCCTGTGATACTAAGTGTAAAATATTTTGATAGATCCTTCTGTTCTCCTGTAAAGCCACAAATATTGCATTGCTGGAAAAACTGAGTTAGAAGGATAGTGCAAAGCAACTGAAATGCATTTACTTTAAAAAAATCGCTAATTGAGCTGGATTTGTTTTTAAAGGGGAAATAAATTTTTATTTCTAGAAGAGACAGACCTTTGTGAAATTAAATCTTATGATTAATAATTGTAGGTTACTGACCTGGTAAGAACTTAAATACCAAATACTCAAGCATCTTTTAAAAAATTATTTCATATTAAAATATGGGCACAAATGATTAGGTTATATTGCGTGGAGATGTCAGCCCATTTTTCCTCCAATAAATTGTGTTTCAAAGCTCCTATAACATAAGTTCCCAATCCAGACATAAGTATTATACACATGAAATCTTAGTACTATAAAAGTAGATAGTGCATAGAACTTAGTCATGTGTCCTTATTCCAATTAGGATCTGTGGCAAGGCCATTCTCTTGATGGAAGAGCAGAGTTCTGTTTTCACCAGAAGCTGCACCTAATATGAGTATTTTGGTAAAAGACAGGCTCTTCACTGCACCAATTTAGTGGAAATTCAATTTCTCAGGGCATTTAACTATTTTCCACTAGAAGAATAAAAGAATGAGTTAGAACAGCAAGAACTGCATCTCAAACAGAACACGGTGGACGTGCTGTTAATGTCCTACTGACAAAAGAAACGTGATGAGAGCCAAATAAATACAGAAGCAAACAATTTCCCTGCAACATAATATACTACATCAAAACTCAAGACCCCTACTTAAAATATAACAAGTGTTTTAAAAGCAATTTCTTTACTTTGTGTCAAATAAATTAGCCACTAAAGAAAGACTAGCCTCACATCAATTGTTATTAATTCCTTCCAAAAATTATATTAAAGCATCAAGAAAGACAAAAATAAATAAACTGAACTGGGTATAAGTCCCACTGTCAAGCAGCTCATGGGCTACATAGAGGTGAAGAGGCAATATCAAATGATCCCAAATGTTAACTATAGAAGTACCACTCTGATATGAGTTATAATGGACAGGGACATGATAGGGGTATTATGTGTGTGGCTGGGGTTGAAGGTGAGGGTTACTCTAGTCCAGAAGGTCAAGAAAGACTGTCCTTGACCTTCCCTCATGATGAGATGCTTTAGCTGAAATCTGTTGACTAGTAGGAGGAATGAAGGGAAGATGGGCCAAGCATGGGAAAGGAATATGCAAAGGCCCTGTGGCACGAAGGGGCATACAGGCACAAGCACCTGAAAAATGGTCAGGCCTATCTCAAAGGAGAAAATAGAGGTGACCTGATGTGTGATGACTTTAGAAAGCTGTCAGAAGGTGGGATTCACAATACCCTAGAATTCCTACTGAGCAGTATGGTTTCTACTCTAAAAAGAAAGAAAGAAAGAAAGAAAGAAAGAAAGAAAGAAAGAAAGAAAGAAAGAAAGAAAGCCACTGAAGTCTAAGCTTTTTAATATTTTTCTGGCTCTAGAGATATATTCACCCCATTCTTGAAGTTGAACCTTTAAGAAATATTTGAAGTATTTTATAACAATACATTCCTACCCTAAATAAGTTATTTCTCATAATTTCAATACTTGAGTAGAAAAATATTCTATACAATTATTTCCATTTTTTTTTCATTACAAGTAACTGCAAAGCATCTGATTTTTAAAATATGTTTACTACAGTGGAAATTATTTCTCCCTAAAAATTATTTTATAAGACTAATCCATAATTATTATCTGTGGTGTCAGGATTTCCCTAGAAATTTTTTTTCTTGAAAATATACTTTATTTTTAATATTCTGTACAAAGGATCATATCTTTAGTCATTTTCTCGTTGTGGGTTCCCACTCCAACATGGAAGCTCTATGAATTAAATCCACATATATGTCACCTGGAGATGAAGGATGGAATGCCTCAAATCATGTCACACAGCAGATTGACATGACAAAGCCCTTTTCTCAAGAACCCTGTCAATAACCAATATTTAAAAACACTGTCTTTGAGTGCCACTGAAGTTTAGAGTCACTGACATCATTAAGATTTTGTAAGGCACCTACCTGTCTTCCCTCTGTAATGCATGTTCACCAAAATCACTGTCAAAAATGTAACTGGTGCACAGAGCTGCTAACTTGAGGAATAATGATGCAAACAACACGAGCTGACTGCAAAAATGAGGCCAGGAAGATGCCAGCATGGAAAGGCACAGGGGCAAGGGACACCTGCAGCCTGTTGTGGGCCTGGTGGCGCCCAGCCTGGATGCACAGAGCAGTGCGCCTGTGGCCTCAACTCCCAGTCACCTAGCCTAGCTGCCCAGAGGCAAGTTTTTGTAGGTCTGATGGTGAGGGACAGGGGAAATACTTTGTCACAAAAAAAATTTTTTTTCTGGATCTTCTTTCTCTCTCCTGAACTTTTCTCTCAATAGGAACTTGCTCCTACTCTGAGCCACTCTCAGGCCAGTTAAGAAAGAATGGGAATTAGATTCAATCAAAGGGCTGTGCTCTGAGGGCACCAGGTCAAACAAAGGGGTCCTCATCCAGTTAGGGCTTCTGGGCTTGTGATTCCTGGTGTGGAAGAGGCAATCAGGGAGACTATTTGTAATGCTTTTTCTAACATGTTTGACTCCATTCATAGTGAAGTCCAAAAGTGTCCCAGGTGCAGGATGTAATGTTACAATCAAATAAAGAATCTGGGTGGCACATCCCTATGTGGGCCTCCTCAGGAGTGCCCTGCACCACCCTGGGGTCAGCCACAGGGACCCTGCCCTGCTAATGGGGCTGAAAGGAAGTCAAGCCAAGATGCTCTTAACTGCATCTGATAAACAACCACAGCACAATCTGTAGATGTTCTAAATTCATCCCCAGAATGGACACATGAACACACAAGCACACAAATACACACACACGCACATGCATGAACACTGATGCACGCTGTTGTGCTGACCCACGGTGGAACATGAGGCACAAGGGAAAATGCGTGCTCCTGCAGTCACGGATCAGAGTACCCTCTCCTATACTGAAATGAGCAAAAAAGGTAAATAAACAGTGGACCCCCAAATGGCTACACACAACACACACACATGGCCTGATCCGTCCACACACCACCGTCGGCCTTCATCAACCCTGTGACAAGACGGCAGGCCCGGCCACATGGCCCAGCAACCACTGGCTGCTTCTGATGCACAATAATACAGTGTCATAGAGCAAACAACAGCCCGTTTTCATTGAAAAAGTTAATAATTTGTTGTGAATTCTTCCCCATTATTTTTAGTTTTTAAAAATAGTGCATTAAAATGTTATTTATCTTGATTATTGAGTTTTTGGCACCAAAACTGCAAAGGCCTCACTCACTTCACCTTCATTTCCACTCTGTGACATCCATACCATACACACCGCCACTCATATATACACAATGTACATCACCACACACACACACACACACACGTGAGTACACAACACATGTTGGAACTGAACAAGATCTCACTTGCAGAGACAAGACACAAAGTTACTTTTTTCATGGTCTTTAGAATTCATTTGGGTCTCTCTGCTCATTTGTAGTTTCTGGCAGACAAGGACCAAACCCCTCAGCTATGTCAATGAGCGAGAGTGAGGGACACTGACTTTTAGATACTCAGAACTTGATGTGGCTCCCGTGACTCACCAACCCATCAGAAAGCAAGAGCTGGAGAAACGATCAATACAGACACGTTGTTAGCAAGTTCATGTATGCTGTGAACGGGATTGACACCGTTCCTTCTTATCTCCAGGAATTTCATCAGGTAACAGTAAAATTTTCACTTAAAAATAGCCAGAATAATATGACCTAGAAAAGTAATAACTATGGTAAATGGCTAAGATCACTGTTTTTACTTGATAACTTGGTATTTTATATGTGCCTATTTTTTCAAAAATCATTGTAAAAAAAAAATTTGGATCCATCAGTATTTGTCATTATGTCAGAATTTGTTGTATATATGGAGACACAATGTTTAAGTTAGTGACATTCTACTCTTTGCTAAGCCAAGTACCAGAAACCTGGGATATGTTCAGGACCAAAACAGTTCTGCCTCTAAGGAGATTACATTCTAGAATAGGGAGTCAAAATAATAACAACAAAAAAAATTCAGTTATATAACTGTACAGTACATATACTGGGTTGAAGGGTGTGTCCTCCTAAAACTCATATCCACTTGGAACCTGTGAACGTGACCTTACTTGGATATAGGGTCTTTGCAGCTGTAACCAAGATAAGGTCATGCTGGAGAAGCGTGGGCCCTACAGCCAGTATGTCTGGTGTCCTGTCAGGGAGAGGGAACTTGTACACAGAGACATAGATACACAGTGGAGTGGCAAACGTGTGAAAATAGAGGCGGAGATTGGAGGAAGCTGCCACAAGCCAAAGAACACCAAGGAACGCTGGCCACCTGCTGGATCTGGAAGAGGTGAGAAAGGATTCACCCCGCTGCCTCTGGAGGGAGCACAGCCCAGCCGACACCTTGCTTCTGCACTCCCAGCTCTCCAAACTGTGAAAGAATTCTATTGTTTAAGCCATCCCAACTTAGAGTACCTTTCTACAGCAGCCCTTTGGAACTAATTCAGCATATTGAGAGGTGATAAATGCTATGGACAAAAGAAAAATAGGACAGGCTAAGGCGATGTGAATGCTAAATGGGAAGAGAGTCTTCACCATTAAATTGGTAGGCAAGGTGGGTCTCACTGGGAAGATAGAAGCTGAGCAAAGACTGGATAGAGGTGAGAGAATGAGCAATGTGGTGTCTGACAGAGGCGGGAACAAGCTCGCACACCTGTATATGGCTGATGCAGATGAGCACAGGGGACACTTATAGATGAGGACATTGGGCCACTGCAGTAGGCAAGCTGATTATATTGCAGTGGGAAACTGTATGGTTTTGAGCAGAGGAATGACACTGTCTGAGTTAGGTTTTAAAATCTGGAACCTACGCTGACTTCAGGGCAGGAGTAGAGGCTGCCATGGAAACCCCTGCAGAGACAATAGCAGCTTAGGCCAGGGAGGTAGTGACCAAAGCAAAAGAAAGAGTTTCATCCTGAATACATACTTCAGAGGTGGAATCACCAGGATTTGCTGACACACTGCATGTTGGGAACGCATCAGAAAGGAAAGAGTTGACAACCTCAAGACTTTGAGGATGTCAGCCTGGGCCACTGGCAGGAGAGGGCTGTGGGTGGAGCAGGCTTTTGGGGGACGTGTTGGAAATCAGAGGTTTGGTTTCGGACATGCTGAAGTTTGAAGAGTCTAGAAGATATGCAAGTGCAGAAGTCAAGTGTGCAGCTGGCTCGTGTGAATCCACAGTTCATGAGAAGGGAGTGAGCCAGACATGGAAGAGTGACAGTCATGGCTCATGCACGCAGACGGAGCAGAACACCAGCCACTGGGCCAGGAATTCTGCTGAGAGGAGAGGACAGGAGGTCACTCACAGGAAGTGTGGCAAGAAGGACCCTGCCAGCCACAACAAGATGCTGCTGCAGGTCAAGGGAGCAGAGACGGAGAACAGGCACTGCCATTAACACTGGGACGTCAGTGTCCTCCAGTAAGACTGTGGAGGTAAAATCCTAATTAAAGAGAGAAGGGAAGAAGAGGAACCAGGTACAGTGAATACGGACCATCCTTTCATAAGGTTTTGCTGAAAGGAGGAGCAAATCATTAATTTCATCTTGCAGCAAAAGAGTTGAGTATTTCAAATTGGTCAAGTTCTTCAGTGATTATATTACTAATTAATCTATTTCTTATAAATACTAAGCTATAATATATGCTACATATCATAGTATGATGGTAAATAATGTGTTGTATAATTATATAAATATATATTACATCATTTACACAAATATAAAAACTATATAATTTTTTAATTAAACCTTTTATTTTTGGGATAACTATAGATTGACAAGCAGTTACAAGAAATAATACAGAAAGGTCTTCTGTACTAGTGACTTTCAGCTGATGTGCTGGCGAACTGCAAACTGATACGTCATGAGAGGATCTTTTTTTTCTTCCCTCCTTGTTTTTTTTTTTTTTTTTTTTTTGTCGAGACCAAGTTCCACCCTGTGCCCTCAGCAGAGGGCAGTGGCGCCGGCGCTCACTGCAACCTCAGACTCTGGCTGCAGGCATCCTACTGCCTCAGCCTCCGAAGCTGCTGGGATTACAGGTGCTCACTGCGGTGCCTGGCTGGGTATTTCCATTTTTTTAATGAGTCAGGGGTCTCACTTTTACTCAGGCCAGTCTCGAACTCCTGAGCTAGAGCAATCCTCCTTCCTCAGCCTCCCATAGTGCTGGGATTACAGGCGTGAGCCACCGCGCCTGGCGTCATGAGAGGATCTTAGGTGTGCTGTGAAAATTTTGAAGGATCATTAATTAAATTATTTTTGAAGGAAGTTTAAACCCAGTAAGTATATTCTTCTTTTAACTTTCTTTTGATCAACATAATTGAAATGTGTCATAGAAGTTTAACATAGGTTCACCTGTACTGTAAGATTAAAAAAAGTCAAAATCCACTATTCTATACCCTCCATATGATTCTCCACACTAACATCTTGGAAAATTATAATACAATGATCACAGTCAAGATATGGACCTTGATACAATGTACGGATCTTATCAGTTTCCCTAGTTTTATCTTTAGTACTTATTTAGTGTGTGTTTAGTTAGATGCAGTTTTATCGTGTGTTGTTTGTTTATCTGCCACCACAACCAAGCTACAGAAAATTCTATAACCATAAGCATCACAACCACACTTTCTCCCACCCATGACTCTTGAACTCCTAATCTATAATTTGTCATTTCAAAGAGGTTATCTCAATGAAGTCATACCTCATGTAACCTTCCTGTATTGCCTTTTTTCACTCAACATAATCCCTGAAGACTCATCCAGGTTTGTCAGGCGTATCAATAGAATTGATCCTGAACATTAGGGTTAGGGGTGCCAAACTCCCATACAGTCCAAAGTCCACATATAACTTTTGACTTCCCAAAAGCTAACCACAATTAGCCTACTGTTGACCAGAAGCATTACTGATATTATAAATGGCTGATGAAGGCATATTTTGTATGTTATACTACATTCTACACTATATTCTTACAAAGGAAGCTGAAGAAAAAATGTTAAGAAAATCATAAGGGAGAGAAAATACGTTTCCTATTGAGCAGAAGAGGATTATCATAAAGGTCTTCATGCTTAGTCTTCACTTTGAGCAGGCTAAGGGGAGAGCAGGAGCTCAGGGGTAGCGGAGGCAGAAAAAACATCCATGTGTAAGTGGATCCGCCCAGTTGAAACCTGCGTTGCCCAGGGTTGATTGTAGTTTTTCCATTTAACAGCTCAGGAGTATTCCACAGAAGTACTTCTGGGTTGTTTCCAGTCTGGGGCTATTAGAAATGAAACTTTCATGAGCAACTGTGTATAGGTTTGCCGTGTGAACGTCAGTTTTCAGTGCTTTGGGATAAATGTCCAGGAGTGCAATGGCTGAGTTTCATAGTAATTAAATGTTTCATTTTATGTGAAACTGCCAAACTTTTCCTGAATGGGGTTACCAGTTTACATTCCTCCTGGAAATGCACCAGTTACCCAGTTTTCCTGCATTCTTTTCATCATTTGGCCATGTCGTTATTTTTTATTTAAGTTTCTCTGGCAGGTGTATGAAGCAACATCACATTTTTGTTTGATTTGCAGTTTCCAAATAGCCAGTGATGTTGAATATCTATATATCTTACTTTCCACCTGTGTGTCTTCCTCAGTGAGATCACTGTTCATGTCTTTGACTTACATTCTTATTGAATTTTTTTTTAATTGCTGAGTTTTAAGAGTTCTTTACATAAGCCAGTTCTTTTTTGGACATGAGGTTTGCAAATATCTTCCACCAGTTGATGGTCTGTTTCTTCATCCTCTTAAGAGGCTATTTTTACTGTTGGAGAATCATTGAGGGCACCAAAAATCAGGTTACACTTCTTGCATCTGTTAGGTAAAGTCTCTTAAGAGGGTATTTTGTGATCCAAAGGTTTTAATTTTAATGAGGCCCTACTTTTTTTAATCTTATGAATTTCCAACCTGAGAGTTCTTTGCTTAGTCTTATATCCTGAATTTTTTCTCCTATTTTTTCTAAAATTTTATGTTCCCATTTGAGTCCAGAGTATGCATGTATTACACTTATCCACATATATGTATACAGAGAGCATTAAAATAATGCAAAAACTGGTTATAAATCACCTGTTTTTGGCATGCGTCTTTCTAGTCCTGGATTTGTGGTATAGAGTTTACACTTATAGGTGTGTATTTGAAAAGTTCACATGTCCACACATGGTATACATAAACTTTTAAGACAAAAAAGTGACACTGTCCCCTGAAATTTTCATATCAATCATGAATACTCTCCATGGTAACTTCCTATAGCATCACTTGTAAAACTGCACAGTCCATCCTAAACTAACTCCAACCTGTTTAGCAGATCTGCATTCTCTGCTGTGAGATGTGTTTCCAAACTGCTGCTCCCTCAAGTTGAACCCTCCGCATTTTGAGGCTGTGCTGATTTCTGCCAATGTCCCTGCACTGGGGAGCCTTCTCTGGGGCAATGGCTTAGAAGAGGGGCTGAGCATTCTGAGGACCAGACCCTGACCCCATCTCTCATCCTCCTCATTACCATTCTCCTTCTCTCAGCACCCTAAAACTTCAAAACTCCTTTGGGCAAAATCAGAGGGAAAAAAGCAGCAGACCGCAGCAGGGAGACTGGGGTGGATATAGGAGGCAGCCAGTAGGAGAGCTTCCTTGCCTCTCCTCCCAGCTGTCTCCCCTCCTTGAGGGGTGGCCCAGCGTGTGGGTGTACCGGTGGGCATCTGACTACTTTTGGTCTCCTTGAAGCCAAGGAGGTACTCCAGAAGCCAAGGAGGTACTATTTCTTCTGTGCCTTCCTTGCTCGACAGCAAACCACCCTCCTCAAGTGCTGTAGCTGGTTCTTGCTCTGCCCAGCTCCATCTGGGGTCCTGACCCCGCCAGGCTCTGGATAGAGCAGTGAGCTCCAGCATCCTGGCTGGCCCAGGCTGAGCCCTGGCTCTGACATTTCCTGCTTTCTAATTGACAAAATATGGGGTAATAGCCTATCTCGTGGAATTGCAGTGGGGTGTAATTAAGAAAATGCACAAAAAGCATTCAGTACCCTGAGCTTGGTGGATCCTCCAGACCTGGCAATCTTTTAATTTATTCTTCAGGGTATTCCTTGCAGAGATCAAAGTGCTCCACATCCCAGAAGCAGAGACATTCAAGGGAATCCTGGAGGGGCAGCCCCCTCGGCATGAAGCATTTTGATTGTGCCTATAGTGTGCCAAGATCATTTGCTGTAGTCGGTAAGGTTGTGACGTTAAAACCCACCATAGGGAAATGCCCATGGCAGGAGTCGATGTTGCTTTTTAAAAGTGGGAAACATCTCACTTGGTTTTCATGTACCTTTAGGATTTAATTCTCTGTTTTTATCACTTGGCTCTCCTTTAAAAGCTTTTTGAATTACGTTTGAAGAGGCATGATTTATATATGTTAATGTGGATGTGAAGATTCACTCCAGAAATGTGTCAGAAATGCAGACTCCAGGATCTACCTTTGTTGATTCTGACCTAGTGGACACTGACAGCTTTCCTTCTGAGAGTTCTTGGAGGTCTGTTTCTCTAGGACAGAAAGAGATGTCTGCAGCCTGCAATGGCCACAGCTACAAGATAGAGTGTTAGGGCCTCAGAAAGCCTCAGAACTCAAGGACCTTTTATAATTCAAGATCCTGTGTACTTTCCATTTCTTCATGGTAGGTAGTTTGAACAACACAGGTCAACGCTGAAACAAAAATCATCATTTTCACTTGCTAACTCAGATCAAATTCTATGAGCCAATTATTCACTTAAAGATATTATTAAAATCATAAAGTCAAAAACACCAAGTGCTGGTGAATACATGGAGAATTGGGAACTCTGACACACTGATGGAGAGAGGAGTACAGAGTGAGAGGATTCCTCTGAGTGCATTTTGTTGTCACTCGTAATGGTCGAGACACATATGTGACTTGACAATCTTACCTGTAGTCCTACAGAAATGTTTAAACTCTTGCACAGGAGGCAAGCACGGATATGCTCCTCACGGCACAGCCTATAGTGAGCTCCATGATGGGAACAAGCCTAAATGGCCACATGCATTGGAGTCCGTGCTGCAGTGAAAATGAGTGCGTAAGAGCTGCACATATGAACATGGGTAAACCTCACAGATGCTGAATGAGATATAGGCAAATGCAGAGAGTTTTGACTCCTTTAATAAATATTTAAACACCCTAGAATAGTATATACATTACTCACAGGTACACATTACCTCCATGGTGAAAGTTTTACAGTATGTTCAGATAATACACTCATCAATACCTGACTTGTGGGTGGCTCTGGGAGGGAAACAAAGGGGCAAAAATTCAGATTTATTGATCTTGAGTGCTGAGTACATGGGTGTTTGGAAAACTTCAGAATAATTTTTAGAAGGTATCAATCAGATATTTTGTATATAAATGAAGTAATAATTCTTCCCATTCCAAAAGTGCTTTAGAGTTTAGGAGACTCTCCACCTATACTATATCCTCTATGTAATTCAAAAGCAGGAAGGGAAAACAGTAGCACCATTTGATGACAGAGAAGCCCAGAGAGGCTAGGGACTTGCCAAGGATCACACAGCCAGAAAGAGGCAAGGCCACAGTTCAGACCCAGATTCCAAATCTTGTGCTGCTTCGCCCTATCACTCAACATTTTTCCAGACAGCTTTACTGGTAATGATCATGTCTGTGACTTTCATTGCATGGCCCTGAGAGCCTTTTGTCAATGATAGGTATAGTTCTTATTTGGCACACTAGAAAACCAATATAGATAAAGCTATTTTTATAGGGGATATATTCAAGATCACACAGTAAAGCAGCATTGGAGACTATAACACCACCCATGAACTTTGGATTCATTTGTGATTTATTCTTTTGAGCTGCTGTTGACTTTCCAGTTTTATAACTAAGAATTGGATGTAAAGTCCTTTATAATTCAATTCTTACAAACATTTTGACATAATTTTTTTCATTGTGTGATTATTTACATAAGAAAATAGTGACACCCTACATGATTAATAGTAAGTTAATGAAGTCATTAATGCTTTCCCCATAAAGACTTTAGCAAAGGGTAAGAATTTTTTTGATCAAGGCTGACAAGTTAGCCACTGTGCGAGGTCTGGGTGCTTCACTCTTGATGGCTAGTGTCTACTCTGACTAGCCACTGTCCATGCCTCCAGTGTCAGTACTTGTGCTGTAGTAATTATTAAATATTTTTAATACTACTCTGCTCATAATATAACATTGAGTGGGAAAAAGCAAAAGTCAAATTATATCACACTATGATTACAATCATAGAGATGTGTATATATAGATACAAACACACATATCACTATGTATATCTAGATGCATGTATGTGCATATACATATCTCCAATTGCTGTCATAGTATAATATGACTTCTGCTTTTATTATTTATTTATTTTCTTTTTGATACAGAGACTCACTCTGTGCCCTGGGCAGAGTGCCATGGCATCATAGCTGATGGTAACCTCAAACTCTTGGGCTCAAGAGATCCTCTTGCCTCAGCCTCCTAAGTAGATGGGACTACAGGAGCCTGCCACAACACCTAGCTAGTTGATTCTATTTTTTTAGGGTCTTGCTCTTGCTCAGGCTGTTCTTGAACTCCTGAGCTCAAGCAATCCACCTTCCTGGGCTTCCCAGATTGCTAGGATTACAGGCTTGAGCCACTGTACCTGACGATTTCTGCTTTTACATATATATACACATATATATACATAATAAAAAATACATGTGCACCACATATAATTAAGAGTTGGGAATACAGAATTTCTAGTGTTTTCTCCATTTATATTGCAAATTTTCCACAATCTTATGCTGGTTTTATAACTTACAGACTGAACACTGCAGTCCCTCCTGAGCCTGCCTCTTCGTGATCCTCTCCTGCACGTCCACTCCACTCTGCTCATCCCACGAGGGCACGGCTTCTGTGCTGAGGCAGTGAAGTGTGATGCATTGTTGAAAGAGGAGACACAATGGCTCCACTTTGTCTTCAGTGATAAGATCAAATTCACTGGACTTATTTTATGTGTTTGTATTTTGCTAAGGGCACTGCCAATTATACAGTGATATGGAAAGACGAAATGCTATCAGCTCTTTTTAATGAAATTCTGATCCTCTGAAATCCCCCAGTTCACTCAAGTCCTATTTTTCCCTGTCGGGGTGTTACAGAAACCCACATATCTCTTCAAGGCTGAGAAAGCATGCTTCGTGCTATCGGAGAGAGTCCAGTTTCATCAAATATAGGTAAACCTTTCAAATCGTATAAACCCTTGTGACAGTATTATCTTTTATCTTTATCAACCTTCCTAACCATGAGAATTCATCCTTACAATTCAGAGGAATAAAATTGAAACATTACAAACTAGGTCCAGGCTTCTCGTTATAGATCTGTAGTGTTCAGGGCGCTCTCTCCTGGCGTTTTCTTTCGGCAGCAGTTAAACTCACCTTCTTTCTATTACCTGTTGAAAGGGTCCATGTTAATGAGGCTTACATCTTTGCACCAATAGCCACTTTTCCCTCTCTTTTTGAATAATTGCTTTCTTAGAAAATGGCAGACACAAAATATAAGCAAAAAACAATGAGATTATAAATCAAGAAGTGGAAACACCAGGATAACCGAATATTTCCCTGTATGTGTACTGTCTAACATGTGAAATCTCATCCAGCCCACCCATAGTCAATCATTTCAAGCAATGTAAATGTGTCAAACACTTATGTAAGCAAAAGGTGTAACACGTGGTATGATGACGAGTGATTTGAATTCTTTTCCTCGTTGCTTCTTCAGCAGAAGCACTGAGTGATACCCTGACACTTTGGCTCTTTGTCTGATATTCTAGTGTTAGCTGTGCAGAAATCTCATTTTGTACTCTCATTGCAAAACCATAGGATTTGTGAAATTGATTTCTGACACATTATATCATGAGAGGTTAATGGTCAATTGACTTAGCCAGTAGTAGGATTTACTGTGTTTAATCATGCATAAGATGATAGCCTTTTAATTCATTTATATTTCCAGTAAGACTATAAACTTCTCCAATAATATAGGGAAGATAATGTAAAAGTATTTTTTCATATTGCTTTTAAACACTTGAAAACCGTTTTAAAATTCAAGAGTAACCAAACCAATGAGTACAGATATTTTACAATGATACCATTTGTGATGGAAATCCAGAATTTAAAATTTAGTTTTCCCACAAATCTTACATGCTTAAGATCATATAAACCTTTGTGACAGTATTATCTTCTATCTTAATCAACCTTTCTAACCATGAGAGTTCATCCTTATAATTCAGAGGAATGAAATTGGAATGTTATAAATTTCATTTTGTAATGAAATACATTTTGCAAATGTAATGAAATACAGTACATTTTGTCTTCTCTAACTCTGGTAGTCAGTCACAAGTGAGCAGTGAGACAGCAAAGCAGGGCTGGGGTAACATGGTGATAATAAGCTGAAGTCCAACATATAAGCATACCTCCATCTGCCACCCTCCAGCACCTTCTGGATGGGGAAAATCAGATTCTTTCAGCTGCCCATGGCTGGTTTTGCTCTCAGCTACCTTGATACCCTTTTGACTCTTGCAGCTTCCTGACTGAGCCACAGGGTGTATAGGCAGGTGTTATAGTTGTATCCTTTTATTTTCATTCCCACCAAATAAAAATCGGGGATGTTAAAATATATAATGTCATTTGATGCTTATCTATCCCAAGTAAAACACTGTCCAATAAAACCAAACTGGAAGAAATAAAGGAGGTGGGGAAGGAAGAGGAGGAGGAAGAGGATTAGGGAAGTTGGGAGGGGTAACTGGCATTCACTCAGCACGAGCCAAGGGGAAACTGGAGATGGGCAGTGTGGGATTGAGCTTCTGACAGGCCAGGATCAGCATCCAGGTGAGGCAGAGCCAGTCCTCCTTCCCTTGCTGTAGATGGTAGCACACAATGGGAAAGAATCATGGACTAGGCAGCCTCAGGCCTGTTATCTTATAAGGCAAAATGGACTTTGCAGATTTGGTTAAGTTAAGGACATTGAGATGAAGAGATTACTGAAGATTATTTGGGTGAGTCCACTAAAATCATGAAGAACCTTAAAAGCTAGAGAACCTTCCCCAACTGTCATCAGAGAAACTGCAGCTATGGAAGACCTGAAAATGAAATGCAATATTGCTGTCTTTGCAGAGGCAGTAAGGCCCAAGGAATGCCTTAAGCCATTTGCAGCTCTAATATTGCATGGGAAGAGGCTCGGTAAAGGGGGATGAAAAATGATGGCAGAGGAGGGGTTGTGCCTGGCAGCTAGGAGGCGGTGAGAACAGAATTAGCTAAATTATTTTTAGAGGAAGTATATTATTTTAGATTTGAGAGTGGGTTGTTAAAAACCACTCACTGAGGTTAGGTGTGGTGGCTCATGCCTATAATCCCACCACTTTGGAAGGCCAAAGCAGGAGAGCTAGTTGAGCCAAAGAATTTAAGACTAGCCTAACCAGCATAATGAGGCTTCCTTTCTATAAAAAAAAAAGGAGCGGTGAGAGAAGGGGAGAGGAGGGAAAAGAAAAGAAAATTAGTGGGGCATGGTGGCACACACCTGTAGTCCATGTTACTTAGGAGGCAGAAGTAGACAGAACACTTGCGCATGGGCGTTCAAGGTTATAGTGAACTGTGATTGAGTCACTGCATTCCAGCTTGGGCAACAGGGAGAGACACTGTCTCAAAACAAACCAAATAAAAATTATCAGTGCAGTCCATCACTAGGCATGTGAGTTTGTGAGCTCCTGGGATTTCTTCAGTCTGTTAGCAGGTTAATAGGAATGACGTGGTGACTTCCCTGTCTTGTCTCACCAGGCAACTGGGCTTCATTTTGCGGTGACCATGTCAAAAGCCAACAAAAATTCTACTTTGTCAAAATCAAGAGACATGAGGACAAAAATTCTGCACTATTTAAGTTGAAGGCATTATGGAGTTCATTTGGTACAACTCATGTTTTATGTACGTAAGCCTAAAGTTCAGAGAGGTAAGCGTATTCTTTCAGGGTCACATAATAATGAGTCTCCTAACTACCCCAAGAATTTTCCCTTCACACATTAAGCTTCCCAGATAAGAAAAATGAAAGAGTAGAATCCCTCAGTAATAGAATGGAACAGGCAGAAGAAGGGATTTCCAACATCGAAGACAAAGCTTTTTTTTTTTTTTTTAATTTTTATTTCTTATAGCATAACTATGTACATTAGTGCAATCATGGGGTACAGTGTGCTGTTTTCATATACATTTTGAAATACTCTCATCAAACTGGTTAATATAACCTTCATGTCATTCTCTTAGTCACTGAATTAAGACATTCATATTCTGCTTTTAGAAAGATTCACTTGTACCCTTATAAGATAAACCATAGAGGTGACCCCACCAATCACTCTCCCTCCCCCCATCCATCCTCCTCACCTCCCCTCTCCTACCCCCTTCCCATATTCTAAGGCTATAATTAGGTTATGACATTCCTATAAAAGCTATGAATTAGTTTTAAAATACACTGTGTACATTGGATACTTTTTCTTCCATTCTTGAGATACTTTACTGAGAAGAACAT
>CAUYTI010065759.1:0-19107 GCA_963575145.1 Galago senegalensis
TCAAGCGAGTCTCTTGCCTCCGCCTCCCAAGTAGCTGGGACTACAGGCGCCTGCCACAACGCCCGGCTATTTTTTGGTTGCAGCCGTCATTGTTGTTTGGCGGGTCCAGGCTGGGGATTCGAACCCGCCACCTTAGGTGTATGTGGCTGGCGCTTTAGCTGGTTGAGCTATAGGCGCCGAGCCATAATATGTTAAGTTCATCAAGTCACCTGCCTAAAACTGAGTGGTAATAAAAGTTGAGGTTCAGTGTTCATACTCTTTCATTTTTGTTCCCACAAGGTATGTTACTGTTATAATTTGTACAATCATCATTCGTTTAAAAAAGAGCCCAATTTGGCCCAGCGCCCAGCGCTCAGTGGGTAGGGCACCAGCCACACACACGGGGGTTGGCAGGTTCAAACCCCATGCCAGCCCACCAAACAACAATAACAACTACAACCAAAAAATAGCTGGGGATCGTGGTGGGCGCCTGTGGTCCCAGGTACTTGGGAGGCTGAGGCAAGAGAATCACTTAAGCCCAAGAGTTTAAGGTTGCTGTGAGCCGTGATGCCATAGCACTCTATCCAGGGTGACACAGTGAGACTCCGTCTCAAAAAAAAATAAAAATAAAAAAGAGCCCAATTATTAAATGGGTGCTACAAACAAGGACAACCATGAGTTTGGACAACTCAGGAGCAAGGCTAAGACTGGTAGAACTCCTCCTACTTGAATAACAGACTCACTGAATAGAAATCTCCTCTTTTTCTCTTTAGAGAAAATAGTATCCGTATTTATGATGCAATAGTCCAAAAACTTGGCAAGGATAAAAGGTTTCCATAAACTATGCATACTATAAATACCATAAGAAGCTCAAAAGAATTTCAAAATGAAATTGTGAAAAGTTTGTGTCAAGTTAAATACCTTTTTCCTTCTAAATAACAAGATAGAATAACCCTCTTTTGCCATACTCATACTTTTCAAAGGATGAATAAACTTCAAAAATAACATACTTTCAGGCTGGACATGGTAGCTCACACCTATAATTCTGGCACCCTGGGAGGCTGAGGCAGGTGGACTGCTTAAGTTCAGGAGTTTGAGACTGCCTGAGCCAGAGCAAGACCTCCATCTCTAAAAATAGCCAGGAGTTATGGCTGGCACCTGTAGTCCCAGCTCGGGAGGCTAAGGGAAGAGAATCACTTAAGCCCAAGAGTTTAAGGTTGCTGTGAGCTGTGATGCCACAGCACTCTACCCAGGGTCACAGTGTGAGACTCTATCTTAAAGAAAAAAAAAATTTCAAAAGTAATATATTTTTCTTTGATAAAAATCAGTAAATAAATTGTCAAACTTATCAAAGAATCACTTTGGTCTAACATTTTACTCAGTAATATTGGTAGATAATCTGTAAACAGTATACTTTTCTCAATATGCTAAGTGAAAGAAGTTAGACACATTACATACTGCATGATTCTATTTATATGAAATTCTAAAATAGCAAAACTAATGATAAAAAGTAAATCACTGTTTGCCTGGGGCCACTAAAGGGAGGAAGGGAGTGACAGCAAAGGGACGCGGGAAGTTTCTGGGGTGAATGAAACGCTCCGTATCATGATCATAATAGACAGAATAGACAGACAACTGTATGTTTTTTTTTTAAAACTCACTATACTCTAGACTGAAAATTGGAGAATTTTATTATGTAAAACTTATACCTCAATTTTTAAAAAGGTAATACATAATAAATCAGTATGCTTTTCAAAGAATCATTTCAGTTAAAATATTTTACTTGGGAAACAAATATTTATTTGCAGAAAATCTGTAAATATAAATACTTCTTCTACTGTCATAAGCAGGATATACTTTTAGACATTTTTATAAGAAATATGTTTTAGGGTGGCACCCGTAGCTAAGTGGGTAGGGCACTGACCACATACACCGAGGCTGGTGGGTTTGAACCCAGCCTGGGCCTGCTAAAATAATAATGACAACTACAACAACAACAACAACAAAACATAACTGGATATTGTGGCAAGCGCCTGTAGTCCCAGCTACTTGGGAGGCTAAGGCAAGAGGATCACTTGTGCCCAAGAGTTTGAGGTTGCTATGAGCTGTGATGCCACCGCACTCTACCCAGGGTGACAGCTTGAGACTCTATCTCAAAAAAATAAAAAATATATATGTTTTAATTTTCTTCTAGAAAAACAAGCAGGCTTAGTGCCCGTAGCTCAATGGTTAGGGCACCAGCCACGTACACTGGGGCTGGTATGTTCGAACCCAGTCAGGGCCTGCTAAACAACAATGAGAACTACAACAACAAAAAACAAAAAAGTAGCTGAGTGTTGTGACAGGTGCCTGTATCACCAGCTACTTGGGGCGCAGAGGCAAGAGAATTGCGTAAGCCCAAGAGTTGGAAGTTGCTATGAGATGTGACACCATGGCACTCTACTGAGGGCAACATAGACTCTGTCTCAAAAAAAAACAAAAAAATAGCTTAAGCCCAAGAGTTGGGAGATGCTGTGAGATGTGACCCCACAGCATTCTATTGAGGGTGACATATTGAGACTCTGTCTCAAAGAAAAAAAAATAAAGCAAACTTAATAAGTACTTAAAAAGTGACCATAAATGCAACTTACAACCCTCCAAAAAAAACAACACCTACACTTAGTACTAATACAATCCTAGCATGCTACATGGCAGGCCATTGAATACTTTTTTCCTGAATGTAACAGTATACCAGAGGTTGCAAATTGGGGTCCTACAGGAGCCAAGTGGATCTTGTAAGTGAGTGGCAGAGAGGAGGTGCCTCACAGAAACTGGAGAGCACATGGCTCCTCACACGTGGGAGGTCCTGCAGGCTGATGCCTGGGAAAGAACAAGGGCCTCCAGAAGAGAAATAAACACCCACATAAGAGGGAAAACTCCATTCAATTCAAGCTGGGAGAAAGGGGGGAGGAGAGAAGAGGAAGAGGGGAGCAGGGAGGGGGACTGGCATGCTCCCTCCCACCTAATGGGCACAACGTGAGGGTCTATGGCACACCTCCTGAGTGCAGGGCACAACTACAACAGGGACACTACCTAACAAATGCAAACACAGTAACTTAATTGTCTGTACCCGCACTTTAATCTGAAATAAAAATATGTATGGATATAAAAGATTCATCATAGTGTTACATTTTGAGTACAAACTTGTGAAATTTGTGATGACAAGGCAGTAGAACTGATTCAGAGTTGTACTTTAAGTGACATTCTTTCTTTTAAATCAATTAAGAAAATAGCATTGAAAAGGAAAAAAAGAACACAGAACTCAGAACTTCTGACGTTTATAGAGAAGTAGAAATCTGGACTTTTATGTAAAATTTCCCAATTTATTGGAACAATGGTTCAAATTTTTTTTATGCCACGATATGGGCCAAACAAAGCACACCCACTGGCAGGATTGTGACCTCTGGTCCACAGTATGCACTTTCTGAACTTTTTCAATGACACAGCCTTGCCATCTTTCTTTTTTGTTTTTTTGAGACAGAGTCTCAAGCTGTCACCCAGGTAGATTGCCATAGCATCACAGCTCACAGTAACCTCCAACCCCTGGGCTAAAGCGATTCTCTTGCCTCAGCCTCCCAAGTAAGTGAGATTACAGGCACCCACCACAACGCCTGGCTATTTTTTGGCTGTAGTTGTCATTGTTGTTTGTCAGGCCCAGGCTGGATTCGAATCCACCAGATCTAGTGTACGTGGCTGGTGCTTAACCGCTTGAGCTACAGGCACTGAGCCAGCCTTGCCATCTTTCTAACCATTCATCTCTTTATTTGTAAAGAATCTAGAATAACATAGAATGTTAGTGCAACTGAGAAAAACACATCTCAAAATTACATGAAGGCCAGTCGTTTATAGTCACTTTACTGAAAAACCAGATCCTGTTTATATCTCTGAGCATACTGGTTGGTAATAAAAGAAAAACTGAGGGCAGTGACTGTGGCTCAAAGGAGTAAGGCACTGGTGCAAAATACCAGAGGTCATGGGTTCAATCCCGTCCCTGGCAAAAAAAAAAAAAAAAAACTGCAAGAAAACAAAAGAAAAGAAATAATGAGTAAGAATGAAAGGAGAAGGGGTGAGAAAACACTGGGAGAAACCACTACTTTAATTAACATAAGAGCTTTCAGACTCCAGAGCGACAAAATAATTCATGTGCTGAAATTTGAGAACTTCGTTGCCCCAACTAGTCCAACCTGGCTGTAAATTTCGGGCAAACAATTCCAAACATTCCCCAGTGGGCTTGATGTAGTCTTTTAAAACCTCTGCCAAAAAAAGAGAAAAAAAAGACAAAAATTATTAAGAAAGAAATCAATTTCCTATTAACAGTTAAAAGAATAAAAATGAAGAGTTTTTGTTTAAAGGTAGCAAATTAATTTCAAGGATTTCATTACAACCTTTACTATTTATCATTAGAAAGCCATTTGAAATAAGCATCCGTGAGATCAAGAATACCACCAGCGTTTTCAGTAGTCCTGATTTGTTGAGTTTTGCTTATAGATAAAAAAATGAGGATTTTAACATCCACCTAGGTGACTTTTCAGTTTTCCAATATTTCTGACATATCTCCTGAGAACTAACGTAATTCATTTTTTAATAAATATAATCCATGTATGAAAAAAGAACTCTAAAGAAACAACACAAACAACCTATTTAAAGGCCTGACACGGTGGCTCATGCCTATAATCCTAGCACTTGGGAGGCCAAGGTGGGTGGAATGCCTGAGCTCATGAGTTCAAGACCAGCCTGAACCAGAGTGAGACCTCATCTCTAAAAATAGCCAGACATTGTGGTAGGCACCAGTAGTCCAGTTACTGGGGAGGCTGAAGTAAGACGATCCCTAGAGCCCAAGAGTTTGAGGTTGCCATGAGCTAGGATGCCATGACACTCTACTGAGGGTAACAAAGTGAGACTGTCTCAAAAAAAATAAAAACTAAGAATGTAAATCACTTTGCAACACATACTTTATTCAAAGAGTAGTAATGAAGAATAGATTGAAATATTCAGGCCAATAATGAACAGATAACTATAGTTCCCTTAGTAGCTAGTACTAAGAACATTTCTTCATGTTCAGATTATAGATCCCAGCCAGGCGCAGTGGCTCATGCTGTAATCCTAGCACTTTGGGAGGCAGAGTCAAGAAGATCACCTGAGGCTCAAGACCAGCCAGGGCAACATAGCAATACTCCCCATCTCTACAAAAAATTTTTTAAAATTAGCCAGGGGTGGTGGCACATATGTGCAGTCTCAGTTATTAGGGAGACTAAGTGGGAGCACTGCTTGAGCCTCAGAGTTAGAGGCTGCAGTCACCTGTGATTAGGCCACTGCTCTCCCGCCTAGGCAGCAGATCAGGACCCAGATTCGCCCTGGGTAGAATGCCATGCCATCATAGCTAACAGCAACCTCCAACTCGGGCTCAAGCGATTCTCTTGCCTCAATTTTTCCTATTTTTAGTAGCGATAAGGTCTCACTTTTGCTCAAGCTGGTCTCAATTAATGAGCTCAAGCAATCCACCTGCCTCAGCCTTCCAGAGTGCTAGGATTACAGGTGTGAGCCACTGTGCCTGGCCTTAAAAGATATTTTTAAAAGAGATTAGTTTCCATGGCTGCATTAATGTACACAGCTATGAATTTAATTTAATTTATAAAAATAAATTTAAAAAAGAGGTTAGTTTCTTCTTTACCTAAAATTTCACCATTTTATTTCCACAGTTAAGCAATGTTATATTATCTAATAACATTGATAACTATTGAAAATTACATTTTGTTGATAAAAGGTGCCTCATTTATGTTTGCTAAACAGCCATGATTTATACTAAAACAAAGAAAAGAGTATCATATAAGTAAGTATCATATAAAAGAGTATCATATAAGGGGTTTTTTTGTTTGTTGGTTTGGTTTTTTTTTTTTTTTTTTTGCAGTTTTTGGCCGGGGCTGGGTTTGAACCCGCCACCTCCAGCATATGGGGCTGGTGCCCTACTCCTTTGAGCCACAGGCGCCGCCCCATATAAGGATTTTTTAAGAGCACATGCTTAGTTGGATGACAAATATTTAGATCAATTTAACCTTGACCATGTTGCTAGTTAGCTATACTAACCCCATACATAGACAGGAATTAGGTATGAAAATAATAATTCAAAAAAGAAAAGTCACTAGAAAAGGCAAAATATAGTTCATAATTGTTATATAAGATTGAGCTTGGAAGAAATACATCAAATTCCTTTTAGAAATGAAAAGGGTTCCTTAGGAATATCTGGTACAGGTAAGGTTTAGAAGAACACATCAAATATTTTAGTTTTCATCATGTTCTTCAATTGCTCTCACAGCAAAATATTTTCATTCATCTGAAAGTACCGGCCCTATTTAGCAAAAAAATCAAAGAAGAATCCAGAGTTCCATTCTCTATAATTCAACCAAACTCAAATGTGGCCTTTGACAGCTTCTAGCAGATGCTGGCATGAAGATTTCTAGTCCTTTCATAAGTATATAAATTAAATGCTACTGAACTTGAAAGAGAAAGATTTCCCCAGAGTCTTGGAGGACAATAACCTTTTATCACTTTTCTATTTTCTCCCCATGAGCTCAGTGCCTGTTTAACCAGTCTTGATTTCACTTGTAATGTGGTCTAAGGTTATACTGAAATAAGGTTTTGTTTGTTTTCACTTGGTTTGTTCCAAGTTTTGGTACAAGGATGTCAGCCACCCTATTTTGGAACTGTAGAGTCAGCCATTCGAAATTGTTTACTCTTCTGGGCACCCACTACAACCAGTGCTATGGGACTTAACAAAGCAAACAATATCCTTTTGTAAGAGCTCACAATCTAATAGGAAAAAGACAGCCAGGTACTTGCACGGAGCAGAAAAATACATGCCATCTAAACCTATTTAGTACTATCCTACTTTCTCAATATAATACATTTTTGCATGATTCTTTTTCTTTCTAGTTAAAAAAAAAAAAACAAATATAAAATCAAGTAGTATTTTTATAATGTTAACTATATTTGTTTTATTTCAAAAGAAATAAAGGCATATTAATGGAAATGCACTGGTCTTACATAGTTTAAATATCAACTTAAAAATCAATGTAAATGTATAAATTTAAACATGAGTATGGCATACATATATTCAGACAACTGCATAGCATCTAGAGCTACTAAAGCATACTCTAACCAAAGAAGACTCAATCCATGCATGGCCAGTCACCCCCCTTTAGCTCTGGAAGGATGGCATGGGAGCAGGGGAGAAGTGGCCCACATATGTAATCTTGTCAAATATATTTCATACTTTAGATAGAAACTGTTAGTAGTAAAGCAGTGAAAAAGGGGTGAAATTCCTCAAAGGTAAAATATTAAAGCCAAAATCTTGATTCAAATACTTTTATCTCATAATTTTCCTAACTTCAAATTTAATACCCATTTACTACATATAAGGTTAGGTTATAAGCTATAGCTACTAATGTCCGACCTTTCAATCTATAGAAGAAAATTTTCAAACTTAAACAGAGTAAATGTATCATATTGAAATAGTATATGCTACCAATGTGGTCTCTCCTTAACATTTTACAGAAGAAATAAGAAATTCAACTTTTAGAAGAAAAAAAATCTGGGTTTTTCTATATACAAAAAAGGAGAACATTGTACTTTATGGATTTGCATAAAACAGTGTAAGAACACTTAAATATAAAAGTTTTAAGCATTAGAGGATATGCATTACACAAATCCCTAGAGTTAATGACTTCAGAGTAAAATATACTATAGAAATCTGAAAGTTGCTTTCTGATGGCTTTAATTTGCATGCTCTATAACCAAAATATACAAAGTAACATGAACACAAATACTTCCTGTTTATTACTACTTAGCCAAAACATAAAGATTAGAGAGAGAGACAGAGTCATCCTGATTTCCCTCAACATCTAACTTATTTATAAACATTTCCAATCCTAAAAATGTGTTTGTGCTGCTCTCTACTGGGAATGTGGCAGAACTGCATTTAAAAGACACAAGCTGTAATACAGGATAAGGCTAATTTATAGTCAGTATTTTAAACCCTTCCTCTGAGACTAATTTTTATATATAATTTTATTCTATTTAAAAGGAATTAATAGTTAACTATCATTTGAGAATGAAAAGTTTTTAAGGTCTTAACTTTTTTTTTTTTGAGACAGAGCCTCAAGCTGTCCCCCTGGGTAGAGTGCCATGGCATTACAGCTCACAGCAACCTCCAACTCCTGGGCTCAAGCGAGTCTCTTGCCTCTGCCTCCCAAGTAGCTGGGACTACAGGCGCCCGCCATAACGCCCGGCCATTTTTTGGTTGCAGCCGTCATTGTTGTTTGGCGGGTCTGGGCTGGGGATTCGAACCCGCCACCTTAGGTGTACATGGCTGGCGCCTTAGCTGGTTGAGCTATAGGCGCTGAGCCAGTTTTATCTTTTTAAACTTAAAGCATCCACGAACAAAACACTCTCTCTGTCACCCTACTCCAAGGAACACTCACAAACCTGGTCTTCCTATCTGAGTTCTGTTCCGTTAACGACGCCATTGTTCACCATGCCCAGACTTAGAGTCAGTTATCTCAGTCTCCTCTTTGACTCCCATCCTCATCCAATCAGCCTCCAAATCCAGCTATAGTCTCCTTCTTCCCTCCTCTTTCCCTAGTCCTCTTTGCTCACTGGCCTCCCCTCTGCCCAGGTCACTCATTCAGATGCAGTGGGAAATGTCTGTGGATACTGTTTAGATCTCATCACCCAATTCCACATTTTAAACTCAAACCCTCCTCTGACTCTGGAATTGGCATTGGCTTCTCCATTCACCCTACCATTGTGCCGCCTGCACGATTTCTTATACGCCTCTACTCAACCTCCTGCATGATTTCTTGTATGCCATTTTGGGCTCAGGCTCTACATAAATTATGAGAAAGATTCCTTAGTTCAGTCTGATCCAATCTCTCCTTTCTCTGTCCCAGGCTTACGTGCCCATTTAGCCTAACTGTCTTGCCCTTCCCCAGCCAGGCTCTTCTGTCTACCCATCTACTTACTTCATCCTGTGCTTCCCACATTGCCCTTGAGGCCTTCTAAACCCTGTTCTACTCAATTGGTTGTAACCACAATAATTTTTTGACAATCTAATACTTTCATCAAATTACATTTTCTCATGCCATTATTGGAGCTACAATACTAGAATCAAATGAGACATGATTTGTGAGATGCCCCCAATAACCACTATGCTGCCTTGAGAGGTGACAGCTTAGCAGTTAATTTACTGTTCTGATGTCAGATGAATTGGGGTCCAAATTCCCATTCTACCAATTACTGGTTGCATGTTCTGAATTTGGCTCCTCACACCCTCTGTTCCCTTGTCTGTACAGCAGAGTGACAGTAGTCCCTACTTCGGATGGCAGTTGTGCACTAAGGGGATAATGTGTGGTAAAGACCTTAGCATAGCACAGGTACCCAGTCAGTGTTCAATAAATGAATACTACTATCTTTTAATTCTTGTTTTGTTTAATATTTATAACTAGCTCATCAGTAATAAAGATTGGCTGTGATACCAAACTTTTCCTGTTCTAGGACTGTGTGACCTCTCAGATGTGAGTTCATTTGTTAAATGACTACAAATGGAAGTCAGAAGGAAGGAAGTGATAGTTGCCTGGGATGTAAGGCCGAGAGTAGTTACTTTCTTCTCTGTATCTCTAGTCCTGGTCTGTGAAATAGTAAGCACTTAAAACTTTATGTTGAAGTCAACTAAGTGTTGAGTTGCAAAAACTTCATTGCAATGACCTCTGGTTAATTTTCATTTCTGTCTGTGTATTTCTTATAGTTGTCTAAGCAAACTTCCAGAATGCTGGGATTCACTCACTCCTTGGCTTTAAAAAAGCATGTAAGCCTGTATGTGTGTGAGTGCGCGCGTATGTTTGTATATATATGTATGGGTACACAAACATTTACATTAACCCTGTTCTAGTCTAGCTTCACTGGATTCAGAATGTGTTCCTTTCCCTCTTTTCCCACCATAGGCTTTGAGGTTTGGGTCTGTCCCTAGGTTTGTCCTTGGATTACAACCATACCACAAAAGCCTTCTTGGAAGGAGAGCTAGCCATATCTGACATACCTGGGTTTGGCCGTGGGGTTAAATTCTTAGGAATCCAGCTTTCAAGGTGAGCTAGAGGAGATCATGAAGGAGAGGCCCATTAGCTCTTCAAATTTCTGATGAGTTTTGCCATTTTCTTGAGAAATCTACTGCCTTTATTTCTGGGCCATTATATAAGTTTTGTCACAATACCGTGCATGCACTATATAACTTCCTAGTGTGGACGTTTAGATGGGCATTCAGAGTGGGGACTCCTAAGACTCTGGGAGCTTTAAAGATAGAAATTTAATTTTAATTCAATTCAACACATTGAGTGTTTATTTTGTGTCAGGCACTGTGTTAGGCATCTTTCCTAGGAGGACTGAGATATTTAACACATAATTACAAGTGAGTTGAATGAATGGCAGGCTGGGGTTTTCTTTCCCTTCATCTCCTTCTTTTCTTTACCTCTCCACTCTTTCTAGTATAGAAAAAGAGACTTTCTGAAAAAAAAAAATGATGCATAAGTTATGGCCACTCTGAGCAATGTCAATGTGGCCTCTATTGTAGATATCTACTGTAGGAGCAGGAATGATCTGGTGCCCTCTAGGGGTCTGGAGGACCTCAAGGATTTGTCCTGCCCCTTCTATGGAACTGAGACCCTGAGGGGAGGATGGGGCTAGAAAAAAATCCAGGTGTTCATGAGGTGGAGGGAAAAGAGAGGAAGCAAAGGAATCCAGGTAGGACCTTCAAGGCTCCCTCAGTCATCCTGGTTGGAGGGCTGGTCTTTTTGAGAGCTTGGGAAGGGGTGGAGAGGCATTTGTTGGCCTCTATACAACATGGCTGGTGTACTGTGCTCACAGTGGGTTGGAAGGTATCCCTACTTTGTGACTTCAGATAATACTTCACCAAGGTCTGACCATGTTATTCCTTCCTGAGCCTTTGGCATCCCTCCAGTGGTGAGTTAACATCACTCTGGCTCTGTGGCTTTGGTTTATCTGATGTGGGCAGGTCCCATAAAGCTCTTTGTACTCCCACATTCAAATCTGGAATCTGCAGGTTGGCTGCTGACCTGGATTGTGGGGTCCTTAAAAGTTGCCTTTCACTGCTCCAGCCTTGGTGACTATTTCTGTCCCACAGAGAGGGCAAGGGGAATGTGGTGAACCCACAGCCTCTCCTGGCTCTATCTATGGAAAGCAGAACCATCTTTCCTGAGACATCTCTGGTGGGAACGATACTTTCTTGCTTTTGTGTGTGTGTGTGTGTTGAGACATAGTTTTGCTCTGTTACCCTTGGTAGGGTGCCATGGTGTCACAGCTCACAGCAACCTCAAACTCTTGGGCTTAAGAGATTCTCTTGCCTGAGCCTCCTGAGTAGCTAGGACTACAGGCACCCACCACAACGCCTGTCTATTTTTTGTTGTAGTTGTCATTATTGTTTTTAGCTGGCCCAGGGCAGGCTTGAACCTGCCACCATCCATGTATATGGCTGGTGTTATAACCACTGTGCTACGGGTGCCAAGCTGATACTTTCTTTCTTGGTGGTGAGCTTTGCAGTCAGAGTGCTCTGGGCCCTTATTCAGGCTCTGCCAGTCATTGGCTTTATGGTTTGAAACCTCTGCTGTAGGGAAGTTTCTGGTGGTGCAATTTGGAACAAATGATTTGCTCTTTCTAAGCCTTTAATTTGCTCATTGAAAAGTGGATAAAATAGGGTGGCACCTATGGCTCAAGGAGTAGGGTGCCAGCCCCATATACCAGAGGTGGCAAGTTCAAACCCAGCCCTGACCAAAAAAACTGCAAAGAAAAAGTGGATAAAATAATAGCACCAACCTATTTTTGTTGTTAGAAGAATTAATGGGATAGACTAAGCTGCTGGGCGTGGAAAATGCCCAAAGAATGGTAAATATTGTTATATTCAGAACATTAACATTTTAATATAATCACGCAGCTATTAGCAAACATCTGCTGACTGAGTCACATTTTATTAATAATAATTCCTGATCATACTGGGCCTTCTTGCCCTGTTTCTAGAGCAAACACTGCATTGTGTATAAGCAGGTGAGAGAGGTAGGTATATTTTGTGCTCTGGGGTAAGGCAGAGCTTTTTTTGTGGAGATCCTGTCACAGGCATCATCATAGACCTAGGCCTCTGGAGAGACCTGAGGATGATCGGGCCTGTGGCTGTTGCCATGTGGGATAGGGTGTTTGGCCCTGGAGTGGAGATAGCCATCTCCAGAGGGAGGGCTCATATGTACTCTGGGCATAAGGGTCTCTGTTAGGATGTATTGCAAATGTCTTTTCCTTCGTGGACCATTTAGAAACACTGAACTAGGGGCCCAACCTCATCTTATTAATGTGGGACCTAGAGGGGAGACTTGAACTTGGCTTACAGTTTAGGTTTGGTATGTTAAATGTTAAAAATTGTCTGATAGCCCAGGAAAGGGGCTTCCAAAGGGGGCCAGACTGGAAGGAGAGCCATAGAGTCCTTGGAGAGGAAGTCACCTGTAGTGGACAAGTTTGGCAGAGACAGATTAGGCAGTGGGACTAAGAGGAACCCCAGGTTTCCAGGTAATTGCTGGCTCCATTTCCATGCTCATTCCCTCCCTGGCCCTCTCCTCAAAAGGGTGCTCTGGAAACAGACTGGGGTACTAAGAACTGCCACTGCTGTGGACACTCGCAGAAGCAGGGGGAGATCCTTGGAGGTAAATGGTCAGAAGAGGATGATGGCCACTCGGACACAACCAGCAGTCAGAACAGTTGCAGGGCAGGGCCTGTGTGATATTAGCTTTTACCTCTGCAGAAAGGGCATAACAATAGTACCCACTTCCTAGATTACTGACGCACAGTAGGTACTCAGTAATTGCTAGTTATTATTGTTTGAGAGCAGTCCAGGGGACATGATAGCTGCAGGGAATGATGGGAAATGAAATCCTGGGAGAAGGCTGGGTAGTTTGGGGATGGCTGTCATTGTGACTATTGTGCTCACAGATGGGCAAAAACAGAGGACATCCAAATGACACATACACAGGATCTATTTCCCTGCCAGCTCTCTCACCAACTCCTCTGATTCTGGGCCTGGGCCAGAGAATACACTAGTTTGTACAAAACTCAAGGTGACTCATCTGCATCAAACTGATACCTTGTTGAGACAGCCTATTCTGGATGATCAGTATGGAGCAGTGTTTGTAAAAGTCCTGGATACTCCCTGTGCTTGGCATTTGGTGCAAAGCTGTATAATAGGACAAAACCTGTTCGGTTTCATTCATAGTGATCTTTCAGCAGGGAGATGACTCGCCATACTTTTCATTACAGCAGTTAGTCTACCTGCTGAAATCTACTGGCTGAGATGCTATTCATTTTCCAAGACCCAGCTCACGTTGTGCCAAGTCATTCTTTGCTCTCAGAATTCTTTATTTACACATTACCCTTGGTCGTTATCTCACTCGTATTCTGCAATAGCTCACACATCTCTGCATCCCTCATTCTGGTGTTAGTTCTTTCAGAGAGTACACACGTGCACATGTACCTCCATCATCATTTTGTTCTCTACAGGGTCATGTCATGCTTAGTAAAACCACAATGAAGTCCCATTAAGTAAGCGATACTATCATCCCCATTTAGCAGATGAGGGGACTGAGGCCACACAGCCAGGAGGCAAAAGAGCCATGATCCAGTCATCCCCACTACGCTCTGCTGACTTTCATGCTGGAAATATTTCGTGAATCAAGTATGCTGACTTCAGGGGCTTTGTTCTGAGTGTTACCCACAATACCTATTCCTGCCATTTGGGGATGATAGATCATTTTCTTTTCTGAAAAGACTGTGTGTCCATCCAAAAGACTGCCAAAATCAGCATCTTCTTGAATTGCCTGTCATTGCTTAAAAAAAAAAAATGGCCACAAAAATAAAAGCGCCACATAGTGACAATGCTGCTTTTTCTTTGGCAGGGACAAGCCTCTTTGGGACTGCTAGATACATGAGTAATATCTTAAGTCATAAGCCCTTCAGTCTGAAAGATTTTTGAATAAGGCTGCTGTGACCAGCATGTGGAAGGTGTTTCTTCTGCTTTCCCCCAGCTAACACTGCAGTCCCCCTGAGCAATTTATCCTGGAGCATTCATATACAGGGTCTATTCATGTCTTACGAAACTGTTCTAGTCACTTGTTTTCCTTTTTCTGTGAAAGTCATTGCATTGAATCATGGTCTCAATGAAACTCTTTTAAAAATCCATTAATACAAATGTTAGTATCTTAGCAGAGTACTGTGATATCCACTTAGATCTAAATATTTATTGGGCAAACAAGAGAAATGATTAAACTCTCTTAAGAAAATCAATCAAAACTTCCCCAAAGCCTTGTCCTGTAGAGTGTCACATACCAGCCACACTCGCCATCTCATCTGCTTTTTTGGCACTAAATTCAGTCAGTTAAGACCAAGCTACCGTGTAAGGAACAGATTAAACTAACATCCATCAAGGTGAAGGATAATTATTACTTGTGTCAGACAACACCTGTTTTTGCAGCATTCCTCAACTTAGTTAAACTGGAGACAGGCTAAACTTTCCACTGAATTTTCCATTTGACAGTTGCTCCAGGCGGTGAGTGCGTCTGCAGAACACTCTTGCTATGTTTACATTTTTGAGGCAGATTAAAAATGTCATCTGTGAAATATAACCTGAAAATCTCAAACTGTAATATATTCACATATATAAATATAGGGACTGAATGGGAGTCAAAGTGAAGGGAAAGGCAAACCTTCAGCTGCTTCCCAAGCAGAAATCTTTCATCAGACATCTCTTCTAATGTTGAACATGCAGATCGTCCACAGATAATCTTCATACTTCAAACCATGGTGTTGTCGATCACTCTACACTTTACAGTTTTAGGGCTATTCGGCATTTCTTAATGGCTTGTGGTATTTTCTTACCAATGGCGAGCCAGGTGCCATTTGGAAGATGTAAGCTTGGGTGTCCCTTTTCACAGTCCTGACTCCATGACTGTGATGAAATTTTTACCTAAGAAAGGAATCCCTGACCTGGGGCAAAAATCTGAAATGAAGTGTTGTTGTTGTTTTTTAATTGAAAAGTGACACTGGTGTGGCTACTGCAGAAGTCCTAATGTCATTGCCAAGTACACTCCCTAAATTGTCCCTGGATGGAAAATAGGAGAACAAAAAGCAGAGGCAAGGCCTGGGGGCACTTCCAGATGTTGCATTTGGGGCACATTTTTGGACACATCCAAGAGACAAAAAAGGAGAACACGTTAGCTCTCCTCTCTGGGGGGGATGTTACGGACCCTGCAGTTTTTCTTGGTGTTAATCTTACTTTTAACATCTGTGTTGACTTCAGTCACTTTTTAAACATACCATAAATATAGGCTCCAGCACAGCTGAAGGAGGGGAAGCTTCCCTTTATTATAGGTGTAGACATTAAAAGGTATTTAAGATACTTAATTCTTGGGATTACTGTAATGAGTATATTTCTTGGAATTCTTTAGTCATCATCAACTTCTCATGCTCCACATTCATTCAAGTTCTAAGCCTTCTGGTGGTACTTGAATTTCATCCCCACTTTTTCTCTCAAGCTCCAGGCCACCCCTGGGTTTGTCACTTGGTAACATGAACTGTTGTGGAGCCTTCTGCTCCTTCTCCTCAATCCAGTCTGTCCCCAGTCCCAGTCTATCTTCTATGCACTAAAAGTCATTTGTCCCGAATACAAATTAGGTCACTCCCCTCTTAAAAATGGCTAACCCCCTGATGACAGGTGTTCATTGCTCACTTCTCATCAAAGCCTTCAAAGCCTTTTGTAATCTTGTCTCCACCTTTTGAATCAGCTGTATCAGTTAGGAAGCTTTGGGCTGCAAGTAACAGAAACTTTCCTGCTTTTTGTTCTGCTCTCTTTATGTGCTGATTTCTTCATCAAGCTGGGTATAAGATGTTGGAGGGGTTTCATGCAGCCCAGACAGACCTCACAATATTCAGATGAAGAGGAGAGGAGGAAAGTTTCCTCAGATGTCCCTTCCCACCTTGCTGGCCAGAGCTGGTGAGGGGCTGTCATCACTCCCAGGCCAATTGGTCTCCTTCTGCCCCAGAGTGGGAAGTGGCATCAGCTTTCCTGAGACACATGGCCTCATGGGATAGGAGGAGGGACCAGAGAAAAACTGGGATTTGTTAAGAAGACAGAAGGGGAACTGAGCCTGGATGGGCAGCCAACAGTGTCTGTCACAACATTTGCTGGTACATGGGGAAGTTTGCTGTTTCCTCACCTCTGTGTTCTGCCTATCATGGCCTTTGTAATTATTCACAAGAATGTCTGCTTCACCATTTTTTTTTCCTGTAATACTCTTGTTTATCCTTAATGGAGGTTTTCTACTGCTGCTATAATAAATCACCACACACTTAGTGGCTTAAGCAACACAAATTTATTATCATACAGTTCTGGAGGGCAGAAGTCCAAAATGGGTTTCATGGGGCTAAAATCAAAACTTTGGTAGAACTATGTTCCTTTTGGAGGCTCCAGGAGAAAATCTACTCCCTGCCCTTTTCCAAGTTCTAGAGGGCACTTGCATTCCTTGGCTTATGACCATATCATCTGACCACAGCTTCGTTGTCCTATCTTCTCTTTCTCTGATCCTCCTGCTTCTCTCTTACAAGAACCTTTGCAATTACATTGAGTCCACCCTCATAACCCAGAATAATTCCCCAATAAGAAGACCCTTAACTTAATCACCTGTGCAAAGTTCCTTTTGCAATATATGATAACATATTCATAGGTTCTAAGGATTAGGACATAGATGTCTTTGGGGGGGCATCATCATCATTATCATTATTATTATTGAGACACAGTCTTGCTTTGTTGCCCTTGGTAGAGCACCATGGTGTCATAGCTCACAACAGCCTCAAACTCTTGGGCTCAGGTGATCCTCTTGCCTCAGCCTCCCAAGTAGCTAGGACTATAGGCACCTGCCACAACACCTGGCTATTTTTATTTATTATTTTATATATGGGGTCTCACTCTTGCTCAGGCTGGTCTTGAACACCTAAGTTCAGGCAATCCACCCTTCTTGGCCTCTAAGAGTGCTAGGATTATAGGCAAGAGGGGGCCATTTTTTTTACCTACCATAATGACCTAGCACAATACTACCTTCTCTCTGATACCTTCCCTGATCCAATTCCAGAAATGTCACTCTAGAGTAAATATAAAGAAGAGATTGGGAGGGAAAGACATTTGCCAACCTTGGGTCACTGGTCTCAGCACCACCTCTCTTGGCCATCCAGGGAAGGCTGGATGAAGATGTCTGCAGCCACCACCTCTCCCTGACCCACTCTAGGGGCATATTCTCTCATTTCCCTATCCCTGTTTTTCGACCTGACATTGAACTTCCTTCAAGTCTGAGTCAAAGAGTCTTTATACCCAACCCATTGTGGTTTGTGGAGGCGTTCACTGAAGGAAATGAAGAGGAAATTCTACCCACAGTACAAAGTGTCTTTATTTGCCCCTAGGTTATAACAATTTTTCTAGAGTGAGCCATTTTTTTTCCTGACTATATGCTGTTCTGTCCAGGCCTGGGTTCTCATCTATAGATGAAAGTGGTTCAGGTTATGCCAGAGGTATCTTTCTAAATATTTATCATGCACCTGTGAAAGGCGTGGTGGTCAGCACCATTGCTATGAAGTACACAGTTCCCCAGACACAAATCCTGAGACATGGAAGATTCTTTTCAAGTGTGTTCATAAGTATTTCATGGAAAAACCATAGGGCAGTGGGGAAGGGGGCAGTCCTGGGAGAAAGAAAAGCAGAGGTATTCTACCAATCACAGTCCCACAAAGGGTAACTTTGGCTCAGTCTCCATGGAAGTGCTGAGACAGGTAGGTTACACTTCAGATCGTCCTAATCAGGGACAATTGTCATTAATTGACGGATGCCCCCAAAGAGACATATATCCCAGGGAAGGGGATTCTGACAGCTTAAGGGGAACCCTGCATTAAAAGAGGTGCAGGTGCTGAAGGGATAAAAGACCACTGGGAACTGGGATGCTCAGAGATGGTGCAGCGGTCCAAGCAGGCGTGGATAGAGCACTGAAGCCCTCCACCCTAGGAAAGCCCTGCATTCAGGCATTTCCTCTTCTTATGTGGCCTAATCATCCCACCTTAGCCCATCACTATTAGCCTCACTCTTAGCCAGAGCTCTGAAAGACACGTGGCTTCTGCAGAAAGCTGATTTTCCAAGCTCCAGCACTTCACATAAACTTGCAGTCATGCTATGCTTCTTCTTAGGTTGTCTAGGTTTCAGAATCCTTTTACAGCTTGAAAATGTCCTGCCTACTTCCTATAATCAACTTCCATTAAAAAACATTTAATTGCCTAAGGATGATGGAGGTATATATTTTAGAGGGAGACCAGGGCCCTGGCCCTCTGTCTATTGCTGTGAGCTGGCAGTTGGACCTGGACAGCAAGGAGGCCGGACCTGGACACTCTCAAGCACCCAGACAGTAAGGAGACATTTTTGTTCTTACCTGGTCACCTTGTCTCCATTGAGGTTCTCCTCCTTCCCCATCCTTGAGTTCCACTCAACTCTTGGTGCTGCTCAGTTGGTCTATGCAGCCCTCCCAGAGGCTGGTTCTGCATTCAAGGCAGATGGTTTCACCTGAGACTTCTAACTCTATCTCTGTGGCTCCATAGTCATTAGGTACCACAATTACTCCCTTGGGCATTAATAAATAATGCTACTCACTCAAGTAATTCTTGCCAAAAACACATTCTCGTCTGGCTTGGCACCCATAACTTAGTGGTTAGGATGCTGACTACATACACCAGAGCTGCTAAACAACAATGACAACTACAACAACATCAACAAAATAGCTAGGCATTGTGGTGGGCACCTGTAGTCCCAGCTACTTGAGAGGCTGAGGCAAGAGAATCGCTTAAGCCCAAGAGTTTGAAGTTGCTGTGAGCTGTGATGCCACAGCACTCTACTGAGGGCAACGTAGGGAGACTCTGTCTGGGGGGGAGGACACATTCTCATTTAAAAAATGCAGTAGTGGG
>CAUYTI010065762.1:0-13497 GCA_963575145.1 Galago senegalensis
TCACAATTAAGTGTTGAGACTTTGAAAGCCATTTTATGTGTGAAATATAATTTAACAAATTATTGTGAAAAATTTCATGACCTTTTAAACAATGACAGCAATCTACTAAAAAAAATTCACTCAAATGAGAAATATGCCAAAGAATAAAATAATACTATACATAATTTTTAATGTATTATATTTGTAAATGTACTTATGTTGAAATTTTAAAAATATATTACAATACTATTTTTGTATTCTATGAAAATTTTTGTTGCTCCATATAGACCAAAGTTTTTATTAAGAACCCCACCCCCACACCCCCACACCCACCCTGTCAATGGTGTCCCACTTTACCAATGTTAAAATCTGGTCACCTTATCCAAAACATCTCACTACAAGCTCTGCCCTGTGCCTACAGTCTTCACTAGTGAAGGTGCTTCTCTGCATTAGGGCATACATCCTTAACAAAAGTGATCCCACTCCCAAGTGGGGAAAAATTGGATCTTGGGAGTGAAGGGATGCCTTAGACATCATAGTGGTACATGGCCCTCCAAAGGGCAACAGCATATAAGTGGTAGATTTATACTACATCTATGGTATAAAAATCTCATCGAGATCAAGGTATTAGAGGAAAGGATGTCTAAAAGTACTCCTTAGTGGAGCCATAATGAAAACAAAATGCTGGTCTCAACCTGTCCACACTGGGCTAGGTTAAAGGTAAAGAACCTCCAACTTCAGGGACATATCTGATCTTTAGACTGCTAAAGTAAGCCAGAAAATAACATTTTCGTAGGCAGACTACCCTAGCTAAATCATTTAGCAGGAAGCTGTAGGTTGAAGGATGAAGAGCAGTTGAAGATTTTTGAAGGAAGGCTGGCTAATAACTCAATTAGAATTTCAAAGACTGAAGCCTAAAGCCTAAATTAATTTAGAAAAGGAGCTTATCTTGCTAACACTCACCCTGGATTCTCAGAATTTATAGTGTCTCTTTCTTTCTGCCTCAAACTACATCAGAGAAGGGCTCTGAATGATCTTTGCTATGGATTGGTGATACCAGATAACAAAAGGACTCCCTACCATCCAGTTAAGGCATTGAGCACCTCACTGACTGTTCTTGATGCCCAGTGCTTTAAGTGAAACCTGCTTTCCCCGAGCAGGTCTCTATAGTGCAGATGGCTCATTCCCTCACATTTACCAGCTTCCAGATGAAAAAGTGGGATAGGTGTCCTCCTGCCTCCCTAGCACTGTTTCTAGACTACTACTTGTCCACTTTCACGTTAAAACCTATATTCCTTTAAAGCTCCTTCAAGCCAGCCCCTTGTGTAATATGGTCACCTGTTGAAGTCTCCATCATTCAGTGAATATATAGACCTGCCTGTCTGCCTTCCACTCTATCCCAACTCCTGCCATCTTGCTAGATCTCCACTCAACACTTTGGGCTTTTGTTGTAGTTGTTGTTTGTTTGTTTGTTTTTTCCTTTTATTAAGTCATATACACAATTTATAATTATGCACACTTTCTTATGAAAGATAGATCACAAGTATAGCTTAGGGTGAAGGAAAGATATTTGTTTTTTTTTTGTTTGTTTGTTTTGTTTTGTTTTTTTGGTGTCACAGCTCACAGCAACCTCAAACTCCTGGGCTTTAGGGATTCTCTTGCCTCAGCCTTCCAAGTAGCTGGGACTACAGGTGCCCACCTGCCCACCACAACGCCCGGCTATTTTCTGTTGTTGTTGTAGCTGTCATTGTTGGTTTTTAGCTATCCTGGGCTGGGTTTGAACCCGCCAGCCCTGGTGTATGTGACCAGGGCCCTACCCACTGAGCTATGGGCACTGCCTGCTCAACACCTTAAAAATGCACTTTACATTCTCCCTACAGCAGGCAAAGGCAATTTATGTATTTTAAAAACATAAATTGGGGCCAAGTGTAATGGCTCATACCTGTAATCCACCCTGGGAGGCTGAGGCAGAAGGATCATTTGAGCTCAGGATTTTGAGACCAGCCTAAGCAAGAGCACCGACCCTGTCTCTATAACAATTAGAAAAATTACCCATGTGTGGTGGTGTACACCTGTAGTCTCAGCTACACCGATGGCTGAAGCAAGAGGATCACATGAACACAAGAGTTTGGGGCTTGGTCCCTGTGGCTCAAGTGGCTAAGGCACCAGCCACATACACCTAAGGTGGAGGGTTTGAATCCAGCCCGGGCCCACCAAACAACAATGATGGCTGCAACCGAAAAAAAATAGCCAGGTGTTGTGGCAGGCACCTGTGGTCCCAGCAACTTGGGAGGCGGAGGCAGGAGACTCACTTGAGCCCAGGAGTTGGAGGTTGCTGTGAGCTATGCCACGGCACTCTACAGCTTGAGGCTCTGTCTCAAAAAAAAAAGTTTGGGGTTGCAATGAGCTATGATGATGATACTGCCATGTAGCCCAGGGGACAGAACAAGACTGTGTCTCAAAACAAAACAAACACAAATTGGATCATGTCACCCACCTCCTTAAAACCCTGTAATGGCTTTCCCATCACTCTTGGAATAAAGTCCATATTCCTCACCGTGTGTGGATCACGAGGTCCTGTGTGATATGCCTTCCATCTACTTCTCATCTCTTCTCATCTCAGCTCACTGTGCTCTAGCCACATTGGGCAAGTTATGACTCTCTGAACTCACCAAGCTCATTCCATCTGTCTGAAAAATTTTTCTCCCGAATTTTTGCCTGGAGAGCTACCGTTTACCTTTCCAGTTCACAGCTGAAGGTCACTTCAGAGACATTCCTTGGCCACTCTATGTAAAAATAACCCCACCTTCACTCTTAAAAAGCCACTTTCTTTCACATTATCCTATTTTATTTTCCTAGCACATATCATATTCTCAAATGATCCTGCATGTTTGTTAGTCTGTCTTCCCCAACTTGAATATACTAAGGAATAAGGTTTTTGTCTATCTTATTCACTGCTGTATCCTAGAATAGTACCCTGCACATAGGGGGTGTGGTAGGCAACCTCTGTGATGGCTCTCAACGATCCCTGCCTTCTGTTGTTCATGCTCTTGTGTAAGGCCTCTCCTTGAGTGTGGGCTGGATGCTGACTCACTTCCAGCAAATAGAATGCAGCAGAGGTGATGGTTGTTATTTTGGAAATTAAGTTACAAAAACATTGTGGCTTCCATCTTGAATGTCCTTTCTGAATCTTTTACATATTCACTCTGAAGGAAGCCAATTGCCATGTTGTGAGCTGTCCCATGGAAAGGCCTGTGCAACAAGAACTGATGTCTCTGGTCAACAGCCAGGGAGGCCCTGAGGCCTGCTAGCAGCCATGTGAATGAGCTTGAAAGTGGAATGACTGAAAAGTGGATCCTCCCTTATTTAAGCCTTGAGATGCAGCCCTGGGCAATAACATGATTGCAGCCTTGTGGGAGATGCTAAGACAGGCAACCACCTGAGCCACATACAGATTCCTGACCCACAGATATCTAGACATTTCAACCCTCTAGATTTGGGGGTAATTGTTGCACAGAAATAAATAGCAAATATAGTAAATATTCAATAAATACCTGTTAAGCAAAGGAATTATTAGTGACCTCAGCATCCATATGGCTTTGTCTTTATCCGGAATTACTCTAGTTCTAAAATCATAAACTAAGGCATTCTATCCCATTCTATCCGGTGATGACACCCTTCCAACCTTCCAGTAACCTGGAAGGAAGGTTACTTCCAATAACTTCAGCGTCCCTGGGACTCTCAGTCCATAATATACCACATCACAGGGTGGTTTCCCCAGGAAACGAATTCTCAGAGGCAGCTTAGTGTGTAAGATATTTATTAAGTAGTGCCTTCAGGATTAATAACTGTGGAAAAGAAGGGAAAGAAGCAGAACTGGGCAGAAGTTGGGATGCACTATAGGCCTAGCAAATATCTTGGCCAACCCCATAGTGACCTCTGAAGTTACAATGACCCCTAAATGTTCTGAATTGGGCCAAGATGGCCAGGTCTTTATACTTCTGTCTCAATCACTGGATGTAGGGCACTGATGGAAGGGTGTTACTTTGGGTATGGCAGCTCTCTGAAGCTGTGAAGCAATCCTTGAAGGATCTGGCAGCATAGCTGAGGGGAGGCTCTGACAAGTGTTCCCAGAAACTGGGACAGCATGTCCCTCACTGAAAGGTGATCTGCATGGCACACCATACTGTCTACCATGCCTCAGTCTGTAAGCCTCCTTTCTGCCTTTGTTTACTTCCCCTACATAGTGTATAGACCATTGCTCATCACTCTAACTACACTCAGATACCCTCAAATCCTTGTTACATTATTCTCCCATGTTACCTGCCCAAACAGAACCTTCAACACTAAGTGAATTCAAATAACCTTCGTCCCCATTCCTGCACCTGGGACGCTGAACATATACAAGGTCTGACAATGAAGTTCACGAACTCATCTTAGAAAAAATGCTGCATACCTCATTGCCGAATATCCCTGCAGTTACCTTTGAAGCTATGTATTGATGCCAGTGCCTGGCCCAGCCTTTAAAGCACAATGAAATAATTGTGCACATTGGTGCTTCTATAAATTTATGGTCTTCAAACTCAACTAGGTCCTAATGTTATCAATTCTCGTATATTTCCCTTGTTAGCATTCTGTCACTCACAAACTCCAGCCATTTCAGATCTCTCCACATTCTTTTTTTTTTTTTTTTTTTTTTTTGAGACAGAGCGTCAAGCTGTCCCCCTGGGTAGAGTTCCGTGGCATCTCAGCTCACAGCAACCTCCAACTCCTGGGCTCAAGCGAGTCTCTTGCCTCTGCCTCCCAAGTAGCTGGGACCACAGGCGCCCGCCACAATGTCCGGCTATTTTTTGGTTGCAGCCATCATTGTTGTTTGGCGGGCCTGGGCTGGATTCGAACCCGCCACCTTGGGTGTACATGGCTGGCGCTTTAGCCACTTGAGCCACAGGCAGCAAGCCAAGACCACATTTTTGTACTGTCCAATTAAGAATTTTTTTCTGCCTTTCCTTTCCCATGTCCTTTGTCTCTAAGTACTTGTAGTTGAAGCAGTTTCTTACAATTTTGACTCTCAGGCATTTCCAGGTTAGATCACCAAGGTTCTGACTATATTTGTTTGAATCAAGAACCGAGTTATGTGAATCTGGTTTCAATCACAAAAACTTTCCTCCCCAAATAGTTCACAACTTCTCTCTACTTAGTTTGACCACCAGTCTTAGTATCTTGAAAGTTTACTGGCATGTGTTCTTTGCTGTGACAAATTTTAGAAAGCAAGACCATGACATTCAGAGCCTTAGATTACTGTAAAGTGCTGAATCTACTACACTCGTCACAAAACTATATTTATAATTATTTTTAGCTCAAACTAACATCTGAAAAGGCAACCTATCTTGGATCAGCATATTTGCTGTGGCAAGTTTCTAAAGATATTTTTCTGGCTTGGTGCCCATAGCTCAGTGGTTAGGGCGCTGCCCACATACACCAGGGCTGGCGGGTTTGAACCTTGTCCAGGCCTGCTAAACAACGATGACAACTACAACAAAAAAATAGCCAGGCATTGTGGCAGACACCTGTAGTCCCAGGTACTTGGGAGGCTGAGGCAAGAGAATCACTTAAGTCCAAGAGTTTGAGGTTGCTGTGAGCTATGATGTTATAGCACTCTACTGAGGGTGACATAGTGAGACTGTTTCAAAAAAAAAAGATATTTTTCTAAGCCAAAGTTATTTCTTTAAGTTAGAATAAAGTTCTGATCAATGCCTTTGCAATATTTAAAATGTACTTTAGAAAAAACTAGGCTGGGCACGGTGGCTCATACCTGTAATCCCAGCACTCTAGGAGGCTGAGATGGGCGGATTGCTTGAACTCAGAAGTTCAAGACCACCCTGAGCAAGAGCGAGACCCTATCTCTACCAAACATAGAAAAACTAGCTGGGCATTGCCATGGGTGCCTGTAGTCCCAGCTACTTGGGAGGCTGAGGCAAGAGGATTGCTTAAACCCGGGAGTTTGAGGTTGCTGTGAGCTGTGACACCACAGCATTCTACCCAGGGCCACAGAGTAAGACTCTGTCTCAAAAAAAAGGAACAGAACCATTGTTTGTGGGATTAATTTCAAAAGACTTCTCTCTTTGAGAGCCCAGACTGTGGGACAGCACCTGTGGCTCAAAGGAGTAGGGAGCTGGCCCCATATGCCAGAGGTGGCGGGTTCAAACCCAGCCCTAGCCAAAAACTGCAAACAAAACAAAATTAAAAGCTAAACAAATACTAAAAAAAAATAAGAAAACTCAGCTGTGGGTAAACCATAATCTGAAGCAATGTTTTGCTTATCTGTTCTGCCTCACGCCACCACCCCACCTTAATACATCTGGTTCCTGAAAGAAGTGGTGATATATTAATAGTATATATGACTCTTGAAAATACCATCTGTGGCTCAGCACCTGTAGCTCAGTGGCTAGGGCACCAGCCACATACACTGGAGCTGGCTGGTTTGAATCCAGCCCCAGCCTGCCAAACAATGACAACTACAACCAAAAAATAGCCGGGCATTGTGTCAGGTGCCCGGCTACTTGGGAGGCTGAGGCAAAAGAATCACTTAACCCCAAGAGTGTGAGGTTGCTGTGAGCTGTGACACCACAGCACTCTACTGAGGGCGACATGGTGAGACTCTCTCTCAAAAAAAAAAGAAAAGAGGCTCGGTGCTTGTGGCTCAAGCGGCTAAAGCGCCAGCCACATACACCGAAGGTGGCGGGTTCGAATCCAGCCCCAGGCCTGCCAAACAAGAATGATGGCTGCAACCAAAAAAAATAGCCAGGCGTTGTGGTGGGCACCTGTGGTCCCAGCTACTTGGGAAGCAGAGGCAGGAGACTCACTTGAGCCCAGGAGTTGGAGGTTGCTGTGAGCTGTGATGTCACAGCACTCTACCCAAGGGGACAGCTTGAGGCTCTGTCTCAAAAAAAAAAAAAAAAGAAAAGAAAAGAAAAGAAAAGAACCACTTCTGGAAAAGGCATTCACTTTTTTTCATCTTCTTCCAGGCAGCCTGAGCATACAAAAAGGAAGTTCTTTGTTAGTGTATGTCAGACTAGATGTGAGGATTGACCGAGGGATTTGTGTTGAGCACTCTCCAGCTTTTAGTTTCAGCCATGGCCAGAGCAGAGGAGGTGCCAGTACTGGGTATGATGGTGTCCTGGAGCTTATTTGCACAGATGCTTGTAGTTCTGAGTCTGTTTAATGGTTAAGACTAAGGAAAATGATTATCACTGGGAAATAAGAATTTTTGGTTTCAAATTCATCCTGCGAGAGTGGCTGGGCATACACAGGTACATTCTTGGATTTTCCTTACAGGGCCCAGGGCCTCTGTGGAGCAATAACATCCTCCCTGTAGAAGCCTCACACAACACACACCCACTTTGCAACCACAAGTGAAGGAGGAGAGGCGAAAGGAATAAAAATGAGCAGACACCATGGCATGTCTTCCCAAGGAGACAGAGCTTCTCTTCATGGTGGGAACATAGAGGTGCTATGAAACTGGTGTTTGATTAACCCCTGTGAGTGGGTATTCATTATCATGGCACTTTATCTATAGTCATTGCAATCCCTTTATAGTGTGACTGCTATGTCCATCATCAAGCAAGGTAACATAAAAATTCATTAAAGGCGGACTTTACCTAACAAATGCAATCAGTGTAATCTGGAAAAACAAAAACTTCATTAAAGGAAGCTCACATTGCACAAGATTACTCAGAAAGGTTTAACTGAGAACTTTATGCTTTAAAAAGGTGGACCTGAGGCCAGGTGCAGTGGCTTACACCTGTAATCCTAGCACTCTAGGAGGCTGAGGTGGGTGGATTGCCTGAGCTCATGGGTTTGAGACCAGCCTGAGCCAGAGCGAGACCTTCTCTCTAAAAATAGCCAGGCGTTGTGGTGGGTGCCCGTAGTCCCAGCTACTTAGGAGGCTGAGGCAAGAGAAACACTTTGAGGCTCGGCGCCTGTGGCTCAACTGGCTAAGGTGCCAGCCACATACACCTAAGGTGGCGGGTTTGAATCCAGCCCAGGCCCGCCAAACAGTGATGGCTGCAACCAAAAAATGGCCAGGCATTGTGGCGGGTGCCTGTGGTCCAGCTACTTGGGAGTCAGAGGCAGGAGACTCGCTTGAGCCCAGGAGTTGGAGGTTGCTGTGAGCTGCAATGCCACAGCACTCTACCCAGGGGGATAGCTTGAGGCTCTATCTCAAAAAAAAATAATAAAAAAAGAGAAACGCTTTGAGCCCCAGGGTTTGAAGTTGCTGTGAGCTATGACACCATAGCACTCTACCGACAGTGGCAAAGTGAGACTCTGTCTCAAAACAAACAGGTGTTGTGGTGGACACCTGTAATTCCAGATTCTAGGGAGGCTGAGACAAGAGAATCACTTGAGCCCAAGAGTTTGAGGTTGCTGTGAGCTGTGACACCACAGCACTCCACCCAGGGAGACAAAGTAAGACTCTGTCTCAGAAAAAAAAGGCGGACCTGAATTCTTTATCCTCCCAACCTGATTTTCGTTTTTTTTTTTTTTCTATCCTTGGAGTTTTTCACAAAGAAGACTACACACACAAAGCAGAGGTTTGACTGCTTTTTCCAATGAGTGATTATTCTGGAACATTACTCAGGGAACCATCTTCTTTTGCTTTGAGTAGCACCAAGTGAAAAGGTCCCTTTTCAGTGTTTATTTTATTTTATTGTTGGGGATTCATTGAGGGTACAGGAAACCAGGTTACACTGATTGCATTTGTTAGGTAACAGTCCCTCCTACAATAATCCTGTCTTGCCCCCAAAAGGTGTGTCACACACCAAGACCCCACCCCCTCCCTCCTTTCCTCTCTCTGCTCTCCTTTTCACTCACCTCCACTGTGTCATTAATTGTCATTAATTGTCCTCATATCAAAATTGAGTACATAGGATTCATGTTTCTCCATTCTGGTGATGCTTTACTAAGAAGAATGTGTTCCACTTCCATCCAGGTTAATACAAAGGATGTAAAGTCTCCATTTTTTTTAATGACTGAATAGAATTCCATGGTGTACATATACCACAGCCTGTTAATCCATTCCTGGGTTGGGGGGCATTTAGGCTGTTTCCACATTTTGGCGATTATAAATTGAGCTGCGATAAACAGTCTAGTGCAGGTGTCCTTATGATAAAAGGATTTTTTTCCTTCTGGGTAGATGCCCAGTAATGGGATTGCAGGATCAAATGGGAGGTCTAGCTTGAGTTCTCTGAGGTTTCTCCAAACTTTCTTCCAAAAAGGTTGTATTAGTTTGTAGTCCCACCAGCAGTGTAAAAGTGTTTGTTTCTCTCCATATTCACGCCAGTACCTCTGCAGTTTTGAGATTTTGTGATGTGGGCCATTCTTGCTGGGATTAGATATGGGTGGTTTTGATTTGCATTTCTCTAATAATTAGGGACAGTGAGCATTTTTTCATGTTTTCTACCTATTCATCTGTTTAGAGGAGGTTCGGGGGCAGTGCTTGTGGCTCAACGGAGTAGGGTGCCGGCCCCATATGCCAGAGGTGGTAGGTTTAAACCCAGCCCTGGCCAAAAACTGCAAAAAAAAAAAAAAAGATAATAATAATAATTAGCTAGAGAAGGTTCGATTCATCTAAAACTGAATTTTGATGTGGTCTTAAGTAGACCAAAGCTGCAAATAACAAGTAGAAGAGGTTAGAGATGTCATAGCTATGCTGTGGTGCTTTGAAGGGAGTGGAAGGTGGGCAGGGGACCTCAGCCAGAGCTGTCCTTCCAATCCCTGGCTGTGTCCTGGAACACGTCACTTCACCTCTCTGAGCCTCTGCTCCTCCATCCATATGTCCCCTGCCCCGGCAAACCCACCTAGCCCATTAGGTGACACTAGTGTCCAGGTCCCACCTCCAGAGCAGTGGAGTTTAACTGGGCTGCAGCCATGGTAAGGGTGAGGGTTGGGATGCTTGGTAGCAAGTTGGCCAAATGAACAAATGCTGTGTTGGTTCACCTTCTTGGGGATGTTCACGGCACAGGTGAGCCTCTGCTCTGTGGTTGGAATCCTCAGTGTGTTCTGTAGGAAAGGTGAGGATTTGGCTCAAGCCCACCTTAGAAGGTTTCACAAGAATTAATAGGATTAAGGGCCCAACATGGAGCACAAGAGGCTCGATACTTGTTTTAGCTGTCAATATTTTACACCAACTGGTTTATTAGGAAATGCTAAGAACCAGTGAGCAGGGGCAAAAATTGTGACTTGAGCTCATTGAAGGGCACACGATGCCCTCGTGTGGCTAAAACTAGATTTGTCTGGGGAAAGGCGTGCGTGTCTTTAATGGAAATTTAAAAAGTAGTCATTTCTTTTAGTAGCAGGACTGTATCTTGAGGTTTGGCTATTCTGGTAATACTGCTTTGGCTGTTTATGAACTGCTTCTGACGTGAAGAATTCAGTTTCAACTCTCAGATGTTAACTGGGACAGAAATGTGTCATTTAAAAAGCACAAAGAAATGTAGTGGGGAATTGCGGTTTTGCCACATGTAATAAAGGCAGAGACAAGTTCAGCCTAGAGGGATTGAATTAAGCAGCCGAACATGCCACACAGAACAATTTCACATGGTTTCATCAGGGTTCTAATTTGAGAAGGCCCTGGTCTGTGGCTGCCCCCACAGACTATGCAGGGAATGAATGGCCTTTGAAGTTCTGTGCCCTCTGCCAGAACCCAGAGCATTCTTCTTCCTCTTCTTCTTCTTTTTTTTTTTTTAATAAAGGAGGTATATCTAAAAGGAGAGGCAGCCAGGCTATGCCTGAGCAAAAACATCATCAGAAAAAATAAACACATCTTATTTTTGAAGGTGAAGGAGATCAGAGACTGTCGTAGTTGGTATTTCTTTTCTTTTTCTTTTTTAAAGAGACAGGGTCTTGCTGTGTCATTCAGACTGGAGTACAGCGGTGTGATCATAGCTTAATGCAGCCTGGATCTCCTAGGCTCAAGCCATCTTCCTGAGCTGCTGGGATTACAGGCACAAGCTATGATGCTTGGCTCAATACTGTTTTTACTTGACAATGGGCCTCCTTTATTAGGACTTGTGTGATCACAGGTAGTTCAGAATGGGGAAGAGATCCGACTAGGATGGATAGTGATTAGGAAACTATTCATGCCTGAGCCAAGGATGTTTTTAAATGTATGTTCATTGTACATGTCCTGGCAGTTCAGAAAGAAGAAAATATACCTGTGCAGGACTGGAAATCACCAAGTTTCTTCCCTATGGCTTGGCTCGTTTGCTACCACACAACTCAGGGGGCACTGCAATCACCTGCACAGATCAAAAGCAGCCTGAACTAGAAATCTGCATTTTAAACTCATCCTCTAGGTGCTCTTTACATATTTGTTCCATAGTTTTAGTGTGTCACCTAAGCCCATGTTGCTCAGATTTCAGAATTTCACAAACCAGTGAAATTATAGAGAATTTCCAAGGCTTACTTTGATCTGTCAATCTGTTATCTCACCAAGAGTAACAAAGAGTGATGAACGTCTCTTTTCACTCATTTCATAAAACATTTGAAATATCTGGCTGTATTTGGTATATTTGACTTTGTGAAAAAAACAAAAGAAAACTCTGGGGCAGCGCCTATGGCTCAAAGGGGTAGGACGCTGGCCCCATATGCCAGAGGTGGCAGGTTCAAACCCAGCCCTGGCCAAAAACTGCAAAAACAAAAAAATCTCTGTACATGTCCTTTATTGTCCGATTTGGTGGGAAAACTGTATTGTCATCAGAGTCCAGCCTTTGGAACCCATGAGGCTTTGAGTAGCACTTTGGAGTGAAGCATCCAAGAAACAAGGCTTACTAGAGAAACCGTTATCTTACCTCATTTTATTTAATATATATAAGTACATCTGTTTTATGTACAGTAACTGATTCTGTCAAATAATTACATCAAGGCATTCTAATTTTCCCCAAAATCAATTCAGGTAAAATTAAGATATTTATATACTTCACATGCTATCAAAACTTGAGACTTCATTATTGATTTCAGTTCTGAGGCCACACACACAATTCAAAATATACATTAACTGAGTTAAGGCGATAAATGTGGACTGAAAGAAATCACAGGATTCAGAACAATTAAACTCTGTATTTTGCTTGCACTGGAGTCACAATGTGAACGGCGAAACTTGTGCGTATCTCATAGCTCTTTTAGGTAGTGCTGGGGGCTTCTGAATGTCTAAAGTGACTGCATGATGGGTGGGCAAAGAGATGACATGACTTGAAGGCTTCTCCAGGGGCTCATTTCTTCTCTGCCTCTCCTTTCTTGGGTTCTTGTTTCAGTTTGTAATCAGCCAGGGCAGCCTTGATTGCATCTTCAGCCAGCACTAGTAGTGTGGAAGAGAGAGCCTAAGTTTCTACACACTAAAGGAATGAGCTTAGGAATTGAATTAAGAGCTGGAGGGCAGTGTGCTTGGGAGGGACTTAACTGAGCTGGGGAGTTGGAATGAGGAGCCAGGCATGTCAGCAGCTGCCTCCTGAGCCTGACTACGCCCAGGGGTTAGTCTGATGACAGACTAGGGTTTAAATATCTGTAATGCTAAGCTAATTCCTTAGCCTCTTGGATAGTGTGGGGACTTGCAGGAGATGTCTGATATACAATAGGATGTAACAAATGTTAGTTCTGATTTCCTATGACAGTCTGGGATAAATGGAGTACAGGTGCTGGCTACTCATGTTGGCATGACTTAGGTCATGTCAACCTGCTCATGGTATGTTATCTGCCACATCATCCTCTAGAGCAGTGGTTCTCAACCTGTGGGTTACGACCCACAGGAACTGTATTAAAGGGTCGCGGCATAGGAAGGTTGAGAACCACTACTCTAGAGATTCCAAGTTAGTAAACTAACTAACTTCTGTTTATGAGTCAATTTTGAAACTGAGGCTTTGGGGGAAAACAAAAATCAAGAGAGCTAGAATGTCAGTACAAAGTAAACAAACAACAGACAGCACCAGCTAACGGTTTCAGTACCTAAAATTTAGGCCTCATAAAAAGGCTGGGTTTTTTTTAAACCATGTGAAAATGTTTGTAAGATATGACCTTTCTTCATGGGTACTTAAAATTCCAGCTCAAGTGGAAAGAACTCAGGTCTTAGCAGTCTTCCTGAAGACTGCCTTGGCTCGGCGCCTGTGGCTCAAGCGGCTAAGGCACCAGCCACATACACCTAAGGTGGTGGGTTCGAATCCAGCCCGGACCCGCCAAACAATAATAATGGCTGCAACCATAAAATAGCCGGGCGTTGTGGCGGGCGCCTGTGGTCCCAGCTACTTGGGAGGCTGAGGCAGGAGACTTGCTTGAGCCCAGGAGTTGGAGGTTGCTGTGAGCAGTGAAGCCATGGCACTCTACCCAGGGGGACAGCTTGAGTCTCTGTCTCAAAAAAAAAAAAAAAAAAAGCAGCGGCAGATGGCGGCGCCTGTACTCAGTGTGTAGGGCGCTGGCCACATACACCCAGGCTTCTGGGTTCGAACCTGGCCATGCATTGTGGTGGGT